>CAJVQA010011440.1:0-10710 GCA_910591915.1 Cetraspora pellucida
TGAATCTGCAACTAGTACAAAGATAAGTACCAGTTCATTTTTTTTTATTTTTTTTATTTTTTTTTGCTTTTACTAATACTAATTCTTGTTTTCTTTTTCCTTAGGTTTTGTGCTTCATTGGGAAGGGTTAATGGGAGCCAGAATCAGAATCTTGAACCTAGAACTGATACAAAGATAAGTATCAGTTCACTTTTTTTAGTTTTTTTTTAGTTTTTTTTTGTCTTTTACTAATTATTGTTTTCTTTTTCTTTAGGTTTTGTGCTTCATCGAGAAGGGTTAATAGGGGCTGAGATTGGGATCTTGAACTTAAAACTGGTGCAAAGATAAGTATCAGTTCACTTTTTTTTGTTTTTTTTGTTTTTTTACTAATACTAATTCTTGTTTTCTTTTTCTTTAGGTCTTGTGCTTCACCAGGAAGGGTTAATGAGGGCCAGAATTGTGATCTTGAATCTAGAACTAGTACAAAGATAAGTACCAGTTCATTTTTTTTTATTTTTTTTTGTCTTTTACTAATACTAATTCTTGTTTTCTTTTTCTTTAGGTCTTGTGCTTCATCAGAAAGAGTTAATAGGGGCCAGAATTGGGATCTTGAATCTAGAACTAATACAAAGATAAGTATTAGTTCACTTTTTTTGTTTTTTTTTATTTTTTTTGTCTTTTACTAATTATTGCTTTCTTTTTCTTTAGATGTTGTGCTTCGTTAGAAAGGGTTATAGGAACTAGAATTGGGATCTTGAATCTAGAACTGGTACAAAGATAAGTATCAGTTCACTTTTTTTGTTTTTTTGTTTTTTTTTATCTTTTACTAATACTAATTCTTGTTTTTTTTTTCTTTAGATCTTGTGCTCACTGGAAAGGGTTAATGAAGGCTGAGATTGGGATCTTGAACCTGGAACTGGTACAAAGATAAGAACTAATTCACTTTTTTTTGTTTTTTTTGTTTTTTTTTATCTTTTACTAATTCTTGCTTTCTTTTTCTTTAGGTTTTATTCTTTATCGAGAAGGGTTAATGGGAACCAAAATCAGGATCTTAAACTTGAAACTGATATAAATTAAGTACCAGTTTGCTTTTTTTGTTTTTTTTTTGTTTTTTTGTATTGTTAGTAGGTTTTGTGCTTTGTCAGGAAGGTTTAATAGAGACTAGAATATAAAGAATAGTTTTTTTTATTATATAATTATTATGTAATTATTATTTAATAAAAATTAAATAAAAAATTATATTTAATAAATAATAATTAAAAATTAAATAAATTAATAAATAGTTTTGAAATTTTTTTAATTATTTTGTAATAGTAGAATTTTTGTTTATTTTGCAATATTGCAAAATTTTTTTGTTTATTTTGCATTATTATCAAAATTTTCTGATTACAATATTTTGCATTATTGTGAAAATTTTCTAATTGTTTTACATTATTGCAAAAATTTTCTAATTATTTTACATTATTGCAAAAATTTGTTAATTATTTCACATTATTTTGAAAATTTGCTAATAATTTTACAATATTGCAAAAATTTTTTGATTATTTCGCAATATTGCGAAATTTTTTTATTTTGAAAGAATTTTATATCAATCGCAATTATTTCAAAAGATTTTCAGTATGCAAAATCTTTCGCAATATTTTACTTATATTTTTTGCTAATATAGATATTATTAAAGTAATCAGGTGATGATAGACTTAGATTTTAGAGATTTTTTTTTTTTTTTTTTTTTTTTGCTTATACTAAGGCCTTTTTAGTTATGGCAGCTACTGCCTTTATTGTGAATTCAATTATGATTATATAACTTGTACAAGGTTACCCCTATATTACACTAGCAGATAGCAGCACGAGCTCCCGTACACCTAATTAGATGCCATCTAACTTAACCATGATCTCCTTGTCTGTACATCTGTCAGGCCGTTACACATTTCAGAGTACATCACCTGACTATAGGGCTCCAGGGGGCCCCCCTGCTAACTAACTACCCATATTTAATCTTTGCTAACAGGGCTTTGTCCTTGCAGAGTTTACCCAGACCCTAGCACTGACTTCACAGCATATCCCTAGTACTTTAGTATACCCCTGTTTCTGATCTCAAACTCCCAATTCAGATAGCCCAGTAGGACTGTGACCTGTCCCTGGTACCCCAGGGTCTGCCCCCCAAGGTTCTTTTTCTCCGGTTCGAGTCTTCTAGCAGTCTGGTTGGTGGTACCCCTCACTGAGGTTCTTGCTTGTCCGATTTCTTCCACATTGGTATCCGTTTCCTAGATCTAGCCTTTATAGTAGTACTGTCGAAGATCCGTGTTACCTCTCTACTCGGGTCTTCTCAAGTGGGCTTCGGTTATTCTAGTTCACAGATTTACATAGCCACAGATGCCCCATGACCTGCCAGTTATCTGATGTGACCATGTTACAGGTACTAATCCCAACTAATCAATAGATAGCCGTTGCCGTATTACCAGTTTCAAGGACTTATTTTGTGTTTGCACTGCCCAATGCTGGTTTGCATTCTTCTGTGTAACTCCAACATTGCACAGATGCCCATATACACCGATATAACATAGATGGTTTTTCAAATTTTCACCATCAGTGGGTTTTGAACTCCCAACCTACCACTTGGGAGGTTAACAACTTATCCACTTCACTAAGTCGCTACACCTCTCTAACTAGCTTCTATTCTGATATTTGCTATTATTTTGCACAGAAGTCTTGCCAGTATGTCAATTTTCTTGTTTTTCTATTCTAAATGATACTCTATTCTATCACATTTGACTTTATCTGCATATATTTTATTTTGGCATTTTGCTTCTTTTTTTACAAGAATGTTTGCTTTATCATTTTACTTATTTTTACTATGACTTTTAATCTTAATTATTTCTATTCTAATGTTCTTATTCTTGATTAGATCTACAATATTTATTATTCACATTATATTTTTCTTTTTTAGGATTTTTTCTTTTTCCATATTTTGAAATGCTCTATTAATGTTCCTTAATGCTGCTATGCTATCTGTGAAAACTTCTATGCTTTTCTCTTCTGGCAAGATTTTTTTTGATCATGTCTAATGTCTAAACATTCAAATATTCAAAAATGTTCACAGCATATATAAGTTTTAAAAATTAATATATTAATTTAAAAATATATGATTATATATTTTTTATAGTGCTGAATATTTTTATTTAGTAAGTTAAAATAGGTTAATTTAATAAAATTTTGAGCAAATTTAATTTATTTATTTGTTCAAAAATGTCCAAAAGTGTCCAAATTCATATTCACAACTGTTCTGTGACAACACTGCTTCTGATATTGTTAGGATTGCTGTCCATATTGCTGCTAATTCTGCTATTGTTGCTGAAGGCCAGCTTTCAAGTCCAAATGTAATTTCCTTCTCTGGCCAGTTTTCTTTCTCTTCTACTTGTATTCAACCAATACTTATTCTTTCTGTATTGTTTTCTTCTTTCTTTTTATATAATGCTCTATTAGTATAGAAACTATATTTTTTTTTGTCTCTTTTCTTGTTTCATGTCAATATCTCTACTAACTGTTTTGTAATTATGCTTTTTATTTCTTGTTTTCTAATTAGTTCTATTTCTAATTCTTCTGTTTGTCTTATTCTTAGTAACTTTATCTTATCTCTTTTCTATTCTTTTATTATTCTATCTTCTAGTATTTGCTTTAATGTTGTATTTATTTTATTGTTAGCCTTCTCTATTAGCAACTCTGATATTACTTTCATGTTGTGGTCTTGTCTTATCTATTTTTCACAGTTGTTTGTCATTTGTTCTAAACTGTTTTCACAATCTTTGCATATACTTAATTCTGTCGATGTTTTACCTTTTTCTGTATGCATTGACCAATGTTCTGCTAATACTTTTTTCTTTTTCTTCCTAATTACATTGCCTACTTGTCAGTTATGTTTTGGTTCATAAATAATTCATTCTTTTTTCCTTTAGTCTTTAGACATTTTGTTCACTTAATCTTTAGTACTTGCGAATTGTAGCTTCTTATTTTGTATTGGTCTTGTATTTTTTTTGCTTACTTGTGTTTTTAATATCTTTTCTTCTATTTCACTAAACCTCTTTGCTTTCTTTCCTTTACATGACAATCCTTGAAGACTCTTGAGCTGTCTTCATGTAATTAGGTTATCATCTTTCATATCTATAAGTTGGTTTAAGTATAATAACTCCTATTCATTTATTGTACTACTGCTTGCTATTTATGTTTTTGTTTCTAGCATGTTTCTTATTTGTTTGCCATATGCATAAACCTTCTATAAGGGTCTTTTAGCTTTAATGTTTATTTGTATTTCTTTTGCTTTAGCTATTGTTTGATAGGCTAGGTTGTTCTTCCAAAACTTTTTAACTTCTATTTTTCTTTTATTGTTCCAAATGTCTTCTGTTAAGTCTGCTTTCTGATATCTTTAAGTTATTTTAAGTCTTGTTAATTCATCCAAACTATCTTGTCTATTAAGTCTTAAGAAAAGACTACTTATTTGCTTGGTTATTATCTCTTGACTTAGAGTTTTACAATTACCTAAGTCTTTATGCTCAATTGTGCAATTGCTTGATGTTCTTATCATATTGCACTTATGTTTAGCCAAGTATATTAATAGTTGATATATTTTATTAATCATTTTTTCTAACATTTTCATTAGCTGTAAGAGATATTCTAGCTTAGAAATTATTACTGTATTGTTAATGTATGTGATTTGACTCATCATTATCTTTTTGTATCTCAAATCTTTGACTGTTTGACTAACTATTCTTTTTGCTTTTTTACAGATTAGCACTTCTCTCATCTTGCTATTTAGCCATATTCCTAGTGATCTTACAATTTTGTTTTTGAGTTCTTCTATTATTTTACTATAGCTGAATGTAATTTTTCTTTCTTTTTCTCTTGTTCTTATGTTCATTACTATGAGCTTTGATTTGGATCCATTTATTTCAATATTGTTTGCTTTAAAGAACTCTTCTGCAATGCTTAGAATTCTTAGTATCTGTTTTTTACTGTTTGCAATTCATGTTGTATCATCAGCATATACAATTACTACTTGTCTATAGCTTGTAACATTATTACTGCATGCTCTTTCTGTTACTCTTTGTTCTATTTTATAGACTAATGTTTCATCCTTTTGTATTCTTTTCAATAATGGATCATAGAAAAGACACCAAATTAATAGTGAGATTACTTTAACTTAGTCTATTCCATCTTCTGCTGTTATTTCTTCTGTTAGACCATAGGCTATAATAATTTTGAGTTTCCATTTACAAAACAGATTGCTTATGTATTTTCTTGTTTTTTATGGAATTTTGACTCTTTTTAAAGCCTAGTCTAGGCTTTCTAATAGAACTAAGTCAAATGCTTTTTTCATATTTTATAACAAAATCCATACTTTCTTATTCTTTTCTTGAGCCTTCTCTATTATCATATTTAGTATATATATCGGCTGCTCTGTTGAATTATCTGACAGGCCTGTGAAGTTTGGTTCTTTGAGTATGTTCTTTTTGTAAACACTTTGGCTAATCTTCTTGTCACTACTTTTGTAACAACTTTTCTAAATATCTCTATCAATGCTATTGGCCTAATATTGTTTAAGCAGTAATCTCGGTTTACATCTTTTAGAATTAGATATATTTGTGCAACTTTTCACTTCTTTGATATGTCTTCTTTTTCTAATATCAGATTTGCAAAGCCTCTAAAAATTTTTTGTAATCTCTTCTCTGCATGTTTTATTAATATATAGCTTATACTTGATATTCCTGAGACTGTATTTGCTTTAAACTCTCTAAGTATTTTTTCTTATTCTTTTTTTTCTATTTTTTTTTCTAATTTCCTATATCAGGTCTTATCGATCCAATCTTTCAGATTATATATTCTTTTTCATTCTTCTGTTATTTCTTCAAGTTTGGTTTTTCATTTTCTAAACTGGTTTTTAAAATGAGCTGCCAACCTATTTAGAACTGTGTCTGGTTCTGATATTAGGTCAACTTCTTCTTTGCCTTGCATTATAAATCTGTCTAGAACTATTTTTTTGTATTGTTTATTTAGTAGGCTGATGATTATTCAACCTTGATCTGTTCTGATCATTTCACATCTTCTGTTTATGTTTTCTTCTATTTGTTTTCTTTGTGCTCATTTTTATTCTTTTCTTCTTTTCTTCTTAACTATTCTTTGTCAACCCTTCATATTGTTTATTCAGACTTCTGACTACTGCCTGTGTAGTTTTGGCAATATTGCTCCTAGCTCTTTTTTTATGATTTGAAGCTTGTTGTTTATTTTAACACTTTTTTTCTTTTCTACTTCCTGATTCTTCTTACTTTTTGCTTTCTTGATTATTTGCTAAAGTTCAATAATGTGTTTGTATTTCGTTATCTTTTTTTGGTTTTGTCTTTTATTTAAATTAGTATTGAAAATTTTCTTTTTTAGGATTTGCTTGTTTGCCACTTCAATTATAGCTTCTTCTATTGCATTTCACATTTGGTCCAATATTTCTGTACTATATTCTGTTATTATATTATCATCTTCTAGTCGTTTTAATACTTTTTTCCATTCTAGCTGATTTTGTAGCTCCCTTGTATACTTTTTTTAATCTTCTTGTTTTGTTTCTTCATATAGATATATTGTTCATGTTTGGTTTTTCTGTTTAATCTCTGCCCTACTGCAGTTTGTGATTATGTGTTCTATCCATATTTCTGTTGTTATTATTTTATGATCACTGTCTGTCAAACCTTTTGCTTCTTCGATATTAGCTTTCTGTAGACCTAATGCAAGTATTTCTAACAGCCAAATATAATCTATTCTATAGCTGTCTTCTGATTTGACCATGTGTATATTTCTTTTGTTAAGTACAAATTTCTATATGAATCTATGAAGTTTTGTCTTCTGAGTTAGCTAAATATTAGTAGTTTTTTGTAGTTTGATATTTGCGGATGCTGCCTGTCTAGTATATTATCTACTGTATAATTGAAATTACCTAGTATAATTATTTCTGTATATCTTTTTCTGTTTGTCACTATCTCTATAATTTTTTGCTGGATTTTCTTACTAATTAACTTGTCATTTAGTAAAATGTATACTCCTAGTACTACTAATTTTAATTGTTTAAAATGTAATCTCACCTCTAGCATGTATTCATTGACTCTTTTAATTGCTCCTACATGCCTTTCCTATTTTTTATCTATTAGAATTCCTATGTCTAAACCTTTTTTCTTGTCTATTACCACACTAGTCCAATATTTTTTATACTATGTGTTATAACTCTGCAGTAAAAATTTTTTCTTTTTTTCTGTAATGTTCATTTCTATAATTTCTACTATTGCAAGTTCTTCTTTTTTTGCCTATTCAAGAAGGTTTTCTACTTTCTATTCTCTTGTTTTAAGTCTGTTAATGTTGTAACATGCAATTTTTATTTATTTATTTTTTTTTTTCTTTTTTTTTCAGGCGTTTATGCTTTGTTTCTATGTTTTTCATCTTCTTCTTTTCTTTTTTTTCTTGTTTTCCCATTATAGCCAAAAGATGCATCTATATTTCTTTTTTCAAAATTCTTTTTTCATTATGCAGAAACTCTCCAATCTCTAATTTATACTTATTAATTTAACTGTAGTGTTGTTAGAAGCGGTTAGCAAGATCTTCTTCTATCTTCTATTTTGCCTTGTTTTGTTGTGCTTCAAGTTTCTCTAGTCTTTTGAGAATTTTTTCCAAAAGGTCTTGGCTTTGTGTCTGTGAATTTTCTTTTTTTGTTGCATATATGCGATGCTTCTTTTTATTTTTGTTAAACTCTTCTGTGTTTTCTTTTCTCCTGTTACTTTTGTTTTCATATACTTCTGCATCTAAGTTTATGTCTATATCATATATAATTATACACTTCTCATAATAATCTTCTTCTTTATTTTGCTTCCTTTTCTTTGTTTTGTTTTGCCAAAATAGCAAGTGATTGTTAAATCTTATTAGCTTAGTTTATGCTATTCTCATCTTTTTTTCTGATACAAAGTAATTATTGCAGATCTTCTCTGATTCACATTTCTGTTTGTTGATATATACACTAACTTAGCACCTCTTTTTTTTAAGCATCATAGTAGCAGCACTTTAGATGCATTTCCTGAAAGCTTTAATAACTTTGATGTATATAGACTATATTGGTCTTATAGGCTGTAATCTTCATTGCTTTTGAACATTCTTGCTAGTTTGTATGTGCCAATTGGCAAGACCTATGAAATATTTTCTTCTCTTAAATTTTTTGTATGTATTATTACCAGAGCTTTGTATTTGAACCTCTTGATTTGTTCTATTTTGGCATCTTTGATGTTTTTGCACATGTGTTCTACTTCTTTTATATTGATATTTGCTAGTAGGTTCCAAATTATTAAATAGTTTTCTGTCTTCAAAACCTCTTCTGTCTGAGTGCTCTTTGTATTTTTAACTTTTGTTTTTGCTTGACTTATATCTTTGTATTTTTCTTCTTTTCTTTTTCTGTTTTTAATGTTTAACTCTTCTGTTTTATTGTCCTTTTTTGTTTCTATTTGTCTTGTACTTCTTTCTTTTCTTCTCTTAGTATTGTGCTTCTCATGCTATTCTATATTTTGAGTTTTGTTTTTGGATTCTTCTGGTATAAGTTTTAGTCATTCTCTTTCTTTTCTCTTGATCCTGTTTATTGCTACATCTCTGCTATGTTCACAGTCAAAATCTACTTCTATCCAATTATTTCATTTTTAAATACTTCTTTGACTGTTTTAATATGATGATTTTTTTCTAGAATCCACTAGATGTACTTTATCTTTTCTTCTTTTGTTTCACTTGGCAAGGCATATGTTGGCATATTTGTTTTAAAGAATCTATTTTTATTATATATTTGATTATCTGAAAACCATTGACTGTGTTTAATTAACCCTGTGGAAAACATTGCCTTGTTTTCTTTACTGTTTATTTCTTCTTCTTATTCTGTTGTTTCTATATCCATAGTTTCTAAATTTATCTTTTTGCTTTCTGTTAATATTTTTTTTTTAAATTCTAAATTATTTATAACTTGACTTGTTTGATATCATGATGTAGCAATGCTAAGCCCTTTCATTTGCTCTTCTAGCATTTCTAGTTCCTACTCTAATTCTTCAGAATTGTTTTTTTTTTTTTGGTTCTGCTTTCTGTTGGCAAAATTTTCTGTTTTGTTAGATTCTACTAATATACTTACCTTATCTCTTCTGTTTTCTTTTTGGTAAACTTTTTTTCTTTTTATGTTTGTGTTATATTCAAATAAGCTTGGGTTGTAGCTTATTGACTTCAACTTTTCTGCCTACTTGTCAATTATTCCTTCCTTAAGTCAGCTTATTTTTGCTATTCTTAAGGCTTCTAATATTTGGCTATAAACTAGCAAGTCTTGTGATGTAATGTGTTTTGGGTTATAGATTGCTAAATCCTTTGCAATATGCTCTATATTGCTTGGGCCTTTTGTTGGTATTTTAAGAACTTGGTCTAATATTTTGCAGTCAACATATCTGTGATTTCTGTCTTCTATACCTTTAATATGCTTTATAATATCTTTATTATGTGTTTTGTCTATTAACTATTTTAGTTTGATTGTTGCTATATCATATGCTTATTCTAGTAGACTATTTTGCTACATGTGTTTGTTTGTTTACTTTACTTATTTTGTAAACTTTTTGTATAATCTAAATTGATCTTTACAACTGGATCACAGAGATTTCTCAAAATTTTTTAAAAAGTTTTGTTTTCGTTGAAGTTTTTTAATTCTTTTTAAGCTGTGCTACTTCTAAGCTTTTTTACTTGTATCTTTGTTTTCTAACTAGATATAACTTTTGCTGCTTTTCTTTTTTTTGTTAAGGGCCTAAATGATGTTTTCTAGTAGGTTTTACAGTTTTCCTATGTTTTGCTTCTTAACAGTTTTGGTCAAGAAATCTACAGAGAAGAGTTGTTTATATAATATATTAATTAGTTGTTTGCAAATTTATAAAATATATATATTATAAATTATAAACTAAAAATTAAATTTAAAAATATAATAACTTAGTAAAGTAGATAAGTTGTCAACTTTCTAAATAGTAAATTAAGTATTTAAATTCTATTGATAATGAAAATTTAAATATAATACTCATATTATAGCAATTATTTTTAATAATTAGATTAAGATATCTGTAGTAACAATTATACTAATATGACTAACAGGTTATAAAACATTTGTGTAATTAGTTATACAAAGAAATGCAAACTAGTATCAGGCAATACAAACACTAAATAAGTTTTTGTGATTATATAAATTCATTAAAATTAAAGAACAAGTAGTTTATTTAGAAAAATTCAAATAAAAAGATAGCATAAATTTTTAATAATGTTATTATAAAAACTAAATCACTAAAAACAGATTCTAATATCAAAATACACAGACAAACAAGAACTTTTAAGTTGGAAGTTCTGAAATTAATACTAACTAAACCATCAGAACAAATTAAAAAAAAAATATCAAGCCATTCTAATATACTGGTAAACTAATTATAGTTCTATATAGGTTATCTGGATTAGAAGTCTGAAGAACAGATAAGAGTATACTAAAGTACTAAAGATATACTATGAAATAGATACTAAAGTTTGACTAAACTTTACAAGAACATAATAAATAAAAATACAACTTTGATTACAAATATTAATTTTTTTTTTTTTTTTTTGGAGTTAAGGTGAGGTCATGCCTCAGGTCTGTTTATTCGAACATATTGTTACAGTTTG
>CAJVQA010011441.1:0-10710 GCA_910591915.1 Cetraspora pellucida
AAATTGAATAATTTTAAAGTTAGTAGTATGTTTGTTAGACCTATCAATAATAGGGTTGTTATGTATTAGACTTAAAGCTTTGTATAATATTAATTAAAGGTTTGAAATAAGTTCTTTGAGTGTAATATCAAAATAGTATTGATTTGTTTAAAGAGGTATTGAGTAAAAAGAATAGTGTTTACTGATTTTGTAAATAAGTTTTCTTATTAATTTATAGATAAATTAAGGTCTATATAATTAATGTATTCAGATATGCTAGTTTGAGTAATATTAAAGATAAGTTTTGGATTTGAGCATATATGCCAATGGGTTGAGGAGTCAGCCAAATTACAATTGAAGCAATTAGTATTGTAAAATGTATGTGATTAAGTTTTGTAAAAGTAAAAATAGGTAGAAAGTTTATTTAATAAAATTTTAATTTTGAATGATTTAAGGTAGTTGAGTTTAAAGTTAATGACATTATGAGTTAGTTTTTGGTTATGATTAAAAAATAACTAAGTTAATCTCTAATCAATTTGAAAAACTAAGACTTCTCATTCCATATTACATTTTTGGAAGAACTATATTGCTAGAATGTAGGCTCTATAGATATTTATAATGAAGCTTTTAGTTGGATGTTTGATAAAATGTTGATTTTAAAAAATTATATAATATGAATTGTAAATGCTTGTGTAGTTAAAATATAGTATAGATAATGAATTATGTTATTTTGCTAGTAAGTCTGCTAAGTTATTAAGAATATTATCAGAATGGGCTTGTACTTTGTAAAAGTTAATCTGATAATTATAAAATTTGATAATATTAAGCAAAGTGTACTATATAGGCCATAAGCTAAATTTGAAAAGCTTGTTGAGATTTGAAAGAGTAGTAAATATTTTAGAATATTTAGTAATTATAAACTGAGAATTGGTAAAAATATTGATTATTGAGTTGTAAGAGATAATTGAAACAGCTGAAAAAATTGATATTAGTTCAGCTTTGTAAGAAAATAGCCAAAAATGGATTTTAGCTAAGAATTTGTAACTTATTTGGTTAAAATCATTGACTTGTACTCATCCAATATTAATTGTACATTGATCTGTACTGATGTCAATTACAAAGCTATCAGTATAAAAGTTAAATGTATTTTGTACTATATTGGTAAAAGAATATTGTTCAAGTATATATGTAGCTTCTTTTTGCCTAAATATTTCTGATATAAAAGAGTCAAAAATATAGATAGTGGGAGCAAGAGGTAGAAATAGTAGATGTTTAATTGCAGTTGAGTAAATCAGATCAATATAGTTTGCATTAAAGTTGAATGCATTAGAAGAAACTCTTTCAAGAAATTATGTAGAAATTATTAATGATACATTAATTGTGCAATGATTTGCAACTCTATGAGAGTTAAGATAGCAATCTGTACAAGCTAAGCATTGAATTAATAGAAAAAGGTAGTAAGTAAAGAGTTCTGTATTAATATTTTATTCCAGTATATGATAGATATTTGATTATTATTTTTAAAATATCTGCAAATTTTGCCAATAATGATATTATCATTATTGTATGTTAGTAATCAAAGTTTAAGTCTTTTAGAAATGTGTTGAGAATTGTAAGTAAAAGGGTTGTGTCTAGTTTGTTGATATTGTAGAAGTAGTATTCTAAAGCTGTTGTTAATAGTTACAGTATTTTCTAGACATGTAAACTAAGATAACTTACATCCCTTAGATAGCTATACTAAGCAAGATAAAAGATGATTCCATTGAATTAAGGTAGTATTATCTGCAAATCAAAGTTGTTCAAGATACAAGATGTTAAGTTTTCTAAGTTGTTTTTTGAAGGTAGTGTATTGCAGATAGAAGGACATGATTGGTTCTAGTATTTGAAAATTGTATTGTATAGTATTAAGCCATGATACACTATTATTAGCTGTTATAAACATGTTAATATGTATAATAAGTTGAATAATTTTAAAGTTTAAAGTATATCTATTAGGTTTGTCAATATTAGGTTGGAAATGTTGTAATATATTTGTAGTTGATTAGAAATTATTTTGTAATTGTTGTAGTTAGATGTATATAGAAGTTCCTAGTAAATAAGAGTTGTTAATTTGTAAAATAAAGTTAGATATATGATGTTGAAGCTGGATGTTTTAGATATTGTGTACATTATATAGGAATGGATTAAGCATAGTGCTGTTTGGAAAGAAATGAGCTAGATAAGACTTATGTTTGGCTACAGTTAGATATTTGGCTAGAATTTTGTTGCATACAGAATGAAAAAAGACTATATTGTGTATTTGGTATTCTAGTGTAAGAATAATAACTATATTGATAATAAAAATTATTTGTTTATTTGTAATTTTTTTGGTACTAGCAATATTTGTAAGTTGAAATGTTTCTTTTTGAATTAGTTTAATTTGTGTAGTTTGTTTGTTGTTAAGTGTAAACCAGCAGCCAAGAAATTTAAAGTGTTGGTTAGTTGGAATAGATGTAAGGGTAAAATTAAAAAATTGAGTAGTAGTTTGGGATTGATTTGATATAAAGATAGATTTAAAGAAGTTGATTTGAATATTGGCTATTTGGTAAAAAGATATTGCAGTTTGAAGGGTCTTTTTAAGTTCTAATTTAGATTAAGATATCCAAAGTGTATTATCTATATAGGCTAAAACAAATGTAGGAGTATTGAAACTTTGAGTTTTAAGTGGAAAGAGGCTAGTTGGCCATGTTATAGATAATGTATAACCTTTATGCTATGTTGGGACTTTGTAAATAAGTAGGGCATAATATATTTGCCAAAAGAGAGAAGTAATAATTTCACTTTGGTCTATTTTATTTTTAACTAAATAAAAATCAGTAAAACCAAAGTTTGTAATTATTTTGTTTTAATGATCTGTAAGTAGATTAACAAATATATTAATCAGTTTGGGTGGCATATCAATATAATTAAGAGCTTTTTTAAATAGGTTCAAGTTGACTAAGTTATAACTTTTGCTCATGTTTTAGGATATAAGCCAAAGTTTCTTGGAATTGCAACATGCATCTTTGATAATATTGTTAAGTATATAAATAGGGATGGCAGTACTATTGCCTAAAAGTGCAATATAGTTGTAAGATAAAAGTATTTTAAATTTTGTAAAAGTATAGTTTAAGCAATTTTTAAGCAGTTTGGTGTATAGTTTTTTAGTATGCTCAAGAAGACTAATGGGTTTGGTATTGGTAAAATTACTATCAAAGATTAGTTTTTTGGAAATTGGAAAAATTTCATCTTTTTTTCATTATTTAAGTATATAGTTTGTAGAGATACATTTATTAAAAAAAGTAGTAATTGCTTGAAAAAATGATGAGCTTTTATGTTTGAGCATTTTATAGCTAATGCCTAAAAGACCATAAGCTTTATTGTTTGAAATCTGAGCTAGTGTTAAATTGACTTCATCAGTAGTAAATTTAAAAAGAATGTTGTTATACTATTTAGGATTTATGTCTGGTTTGAGATTGTATTTATTTTGCCAATCTGATTTATATAATTATTGGTTAATATGTTGGTATGATGTTCATTGATCAAAGTGTTGTTGGATATGAAGTTTAATATTAGATGTGTCAGTAATAAGATTATTGTCTGTTCTAATGTTATCAAATTTGACAGAATCTTTGTGCTGGTTGAGAATACTATTGATCATAAAAGTAGGATTTGATTGTAGTTTATTACATCTTTTAGTAATATTGTTATCAATTTATTATTTAATTTCTTTAATATTTTCTATGTTATGAGTATAATATAATGTTTTGCATTCATTTTTGGCTAAACCTAACTAGTTTGTTACTAGTTTATATTTGCTGATAATAGTAAAATGTTGAGATTACAAGATTTATTAATATAGGTAATAAGTTATTAGGATAAAATAGAATAGGTGTTGAGTATTGAAATGCATGTTTAGTTTGTCAAATAATATTGCCAAGTTTTTTAAGATAATATAATTTTGAAGCTTTTATAGAGAAAATATGTTGAAAATTTCCAACTATAAATTTTTTGTTAGGAATATATTAGAAAGCTGCAGTAATAATACTATTTTGAATTTTATGCCATGTGGATTCTAAGAATTCTGAAGTTTGCATATTAAGTAATATTTAGTTAGTAGTTAAGTTTAAAGTTATTTAATTTAAAAAAAATTGACATTGTTTATTATTTATGTTTTTATATAAAAATGTTCTTCATTGAGTTTTGGTTGAATAGTAGGGTTTGCCTAAGCATGCATAAGAAAAAGACCAATTAAAAATGAAAATTTTGTAGTTATTTTACTTATACTTAAAATATATAACTAGATTATTAGTTATTTATAATGATAATTAATTACTATATTAACATCTTTTTAAAATGATATATATTTTTATACTTTGTATATAAAAAAAGTTTTTTTTTATATTTGGTTAATATAAATTAAAAATTTTTAAAAAGCTTTAAATATTTATAGTTACTAATATAAATATTATTAATAATTTATATAAAAATAAATAAATTGTATTTGTATAAATTTTAAACTTGATATATAATTTTTTTTAATATTAAGATGAGTATTTGTAACTCAGAATTTAATTAATAGTATTTTCAGTTAATAGTTAGCTTATAACTATAGAAACAATTATAAAAAAATAAATAACTAGTTATTGTACAGCTTTAGTTATTATTTAATTTAAGATTAAAGTTTAATATAGATTATTTTTAATAGTAAATTTTTTATTTTTAATATTTTAAAAAAATTTTATTAAGTTAATTATTTTAGAATTTAAGTAAAATTTTTTTTTTTAATATTAATAATAAGACTATGCCTCTATTTTTATTGAATATTCAATTAAGATTTTATATAAAGTACAAGTCTATTTTTAAAATATTATAGAAAATAGAAACTTAGACTAATTTATCTGTGATCTAAACCAACCAGAATGGCTAAGATTCATCTAGATTTGGATGTTAGTAATATTGTATAAGGGATTGGTTTGATATTTAATCCATTGAATATACTAGGAATTAATTTTGGAACTAATTAAATTAGAAGAAAGAATGTGTGATATAGAAGAAATAGGATTTAATAATGGATTATAATTAGAAAGTTGGGCTGTAGATCTTAAAATACAGTAGGAGATCCAAATTTTATAATAGATTTGTTTATAGAAAGTGTAGTAGCTACTATTTTGAAAGACAAATTTGCAATAATATCGATGAGTTCATTTGGTATCAATTCTGTTAAGTTGAGAAAATTGATGGTACATCAGATCTATTATGAATAAACATACAATAAAGTAGTGTAATTTGGTGGTATAAGTTGGTTATAGTATTAGGTGTAGTATTGAGTATATTTAAGTTAAGAGTATATTGTAATAAGATAGCAATAAGACTAAGTAATAGTTGGTTAGATAAACAAGTTGTTTAATAAAGATGTGAACTAATTTGGTAGCATTGATAACAAATAGGTAAATATGAAGAATAGCATTTATGTAGAATATGTAGAGTAGAAAGTTCATCTGATAGAATTTTAATTCTAAAAAATTTAAGAGTAGAAAACTGAAAGCTGTAAGAAAAGTTTGAGATTTTTAGATTATTGTTAATATAAAACCAAGTGGCTTGCCAATTAACTTGGTTAAGAATATTGTGCCATTTTTAAAAATAGTTTTGTGTTATCCAAAGTGCATATATATGTGCATGACATATTGTATGAATACTATAATGAGTAAATAACTTTAAGAAAAAATTCTCAAAAGTTAGAGTGTAAGCTAAGTTGTAAATATTATAAGATGCAAAAATAAGATATGACAGATTGTAATAGTTATATGCTAGTTGGTCAGCAAGATTTTTATATTTGTTATCTTGATGAGCAACAATTTTGTAAAAGATAATATAGATATTATATAATTTGATAAAATTGATAAGTGTGTTCCATAGTGAGAAATATAGCATATAAGTATATAATATAATTGTTGTTGAGTTTAAAGACTGTTGTATTTGGAAATTACAGATTGTGAGTCTATATATATGTTTATAGTACAGTTTTTAGGAGCAGTAATGAGAGCTGATAAAATAGTAATAAGCTCTGACTTGAATGAGCAAGGCCAATATTTAGTTTGCATTTGAAAGATATAAAGTATAGAATTATTTAAAACTTGAGCCCATCCAATACCCATTAAGCATTATGAAGTACCCAAGTTTATAACTGAGCCATCTGTATAAAAGTGAAGTTCTAATAAGTTGAAGTTATAATTAGTGATTTGCTAAAGGTTATTTGTAAGTAAACTGTGTTCAAAGATATTTGGAATTGAGTATATTGTAATAGCAATGTTAAAAGGATTTGGGATTTGAATAGGGTGTTTAATTCCAATAGAATATATAAGATCAAGATAGTTAGCATTAAAGTTAAGAGTTTTGTTATATATATTGACTTGACTATAAAATTTAGTTAAGACATTAATAGGAATAATGGTTGTATATTTGTTAGCTATTGTGTGAAAATTAAGATAACAGCCTAAATATGCATTTGATTGAATAAGTAAAAGAGAATAGAGGTGAGTAAATTGTGATTCAATATAACATTGTCAGTAAGTTATAAGAACAGTTCTAGATGGTGAAGGCTGTTTTCTAGCTTTACAAATAATAATTTGATTGGCAAGAACTGTAATAAGTCATGGTTTTTTCTATAAAGAAAAATGTCCAGTTGTATAACTATAATAATTTGTATTAGGTAAATGTAAATTTTGATAAAGAGTATGATTGTAAGAGTAACTTGTAACTTGGTTTTCCAAATAGATAAATCAGAGTGGTTGTTTGTCTTTGGGAATTTTGTTTATACATAGAGAATTAAGTTTTCAGTCTAGAAGCCATAAGTTATTAAATGTGATAAATTGATCTAAATATAAAATATCATGATGTTTAAGTTGTTTCTTGAATGTTATATATTTAGAGTATGAAGAAAGTAGTGATTCAAGTAAGATAGAGCCCTATTGAATAGTGCATAGAATATTGTATAGTGAATTAGATGTAAACATTATACCAAAATGTTTAAAGAGCTGAATAATTTTGAAATTAACTATATGTTTGTTGGAACTATTAATAATAGGATTATTATATATTAAAATACTGATAAGTGACCATAAATTATTTTGAAGTTGTTGAAGTCTAATGTAGGTACTTATTTCCAAAAAGTCAGATGAATTGAGTCTTTTAGTAAAGTTTGTAATATGGTGTTGTAATTGAATGTCCTATATATTACAAATGTTGTAAAGTTAAGAATAAAATAGTATATTTGTAAGAATTGTGCAATTGAGTTTAGCTTTATTTTTAACAAGTCCAATATAGCTTGTAAGAATTTTGTTGCATATGTTTTGACTAAGAACAATGTTGTGAAGACAATACTCAATTGTAGAGATAATGATAGTATTAATTATGTATTATGCATGTGTATTAGTAATTTGTTTAATGCTTGCAATTTTAATAAGGTGTGATGACTTAGTAGTAATAAGTTTAGTTTGTTTAATTTGTTTGTTGTTAAGTGTAAACTAGCATCCAAGAAATTTAAATAGTTCATTTGATGAATGAAGGTTTAGAGAATAATTATTATATATAATAGAAGTATAGCCAAGTAAGATGTTATTAGTTGTTAATAAGGACTTAGAAAGGTTAATTTGAATATTAGCTATGTTGAAGAAAGATTCAGCTGTTGATAGAATTTGTAATAGCTCTTGTTGTGAAGATGCAACTCATAGGATGTCATTTATATAAGCAAGAACTGAACAGTGTAAGTTGGACTTGTTGTATGTTTTGTGTTTAAGGTTAATAGACCAAGAGACTTGTGTAGTATAACCTTTAAAATTGTTATAAATATATGTAATAAGTAGGTTATAATAAATCCTTCACAAGAGTGGAGTAATAGTTTCACTCTGATCAATTCTATTAAGTACTAGATATAATAAGATAAGACTAAGATTTGTAATAATTTGGTTATGTCAATTAGTAAGTAAGTTAATAATGGCATTAGTGATAGAGTTAGATAAAGCAAGATGCTAGAGAGACTTTTGAAGTAGAATTAGATTAACAGAATCATATGCTTTGCTCATATCTTGAGATATAAGCCATATTGGTTTTTGATTACATGATGCATTCTTGATAAGATTGTTAAGTATATAAATAAGTATATATGTGCTGTTGTTAAGTAAAGCTATATAATTATATGGTAATAGAATGGAATGTTATAAAAATACAGTACTAATCCTAGTAGTAATAATTTTTGTATACACTTTTTAGATGTATTCAATGAGATTTATAGGGCAAGTGAGATTTAAGTCATCATTAAATGAATTATATTTAGAAATAGGATATATTCTGCTGTGTTTTTATTGTTTAGGAATCTGGCTTGAAGTAAGGTAGTGATTAAGTAAGGCAGTAATAGCTTTAATATAGATAATATCTGCATGTTTAAGCATTTTATACCTAATGCCTATAGATTCACAGGCTTTTCCATTTGGAAGTTTTGATATAGTTTAAAGAACTTTTTTTTCATTAATAGAAGAGTTGAAAGAATTGTACCACTGAGTGTTAATATGTGATTGGAGTTGATATTCTGTATACCAAAAGTTATCAAACAACATATTTCTAAAAAATCTAAATTCTGATTACTTATATTTACTAACAATGAGATTATTATTGGCAAAATCTATAAACATTTAAAAATACATTACTCAAATATCTATCACATACTGGCAAACAAATATTGACATAAATCAATCTGGTTACTATCCCCTTTTATCAACCCAAAGCTTACCTTGTTTAGGCTGTTATTTAAACTCTAACAGAATTCAGAATTATGTACAATCAATATATCAGCAATTATTTTTTTTCAATTTTTAGAAAGAGTTAATTCTAACTTATTAAACTTTAATGCCAACTATATTGACCTTATTTATTCAACAACTATTAAATATCTATTATCAATCTCCCCAGTACCAACAATTTCAATTCCTAACTCTTATGTCTTCGAAATATTCAAACCTAGTAAAGTAGCAAACACACTTGAACAATATTCAATTCTCAATAGCTTTTAATAACAACTTAACTTTTATACTAATAGTTTAGTAATCAATATTGAAACTGACCAATGTACAATAGGCATTGATTGGGTCTAGATCAATAACAATAATCAAATTATTCACAAATTCTCTGCCAAAATTAACTTTTGGCTATCATTTTATAAAGCAGAACTAATAGCTATTCTTTTAGCTATTTCTACTACACTTTGAAATGCAATAGTCAACATTTTTATAGATTTTCAATTCATTATCACTAAATATACTAACATCTATAATACAATTTCCAATCCTAAAAAACTTTTTAAATTTAATACATGACCTATATAGTATACTTTATTGAATATCATTAAATCATACAATCTCCAAATTAACTTCTATAAAGTTCAAGCTCATACTGACAATAATTTGAACAATCTTGTTGACTCTCTTGCTAAGCAACATAATCTCTCTTCTAATTTATACTTCAATTATACTAATATTTATAACCTATATTATATGCTATACTGGGATTAACACTTTATAAAGTATTTTACAAAAACATTTATCAAAAATATTTGCAAAGCCTATATTCTGGTAATGTGGTCATCTCAAAAATAAAACCAAGAATGGAACTAACTTATTTCTGAAATAGATTGAAGATCCACTTTGCTATACTTTAACTATAACCAAAAACTAATATATAATATAACAAACTTTAAACTTTTTTTTTTTTTATTTATATAATGTTCAAGTAGAAACTTTTTATATATAAAATTATAAGTTCTAAAATTAAAGATTTCTAAATTACATTTGTGCTACAAATTGGCACCCAATGTGACATTACACCCCCTATTTCCTGTGAATGCTATAGCTAACTATTTCAAATTAGATTCTTGCTAGGATAGGTTGGAGGAGACCTTTAAGTGATTGTCTAAACATTATTGAATACAAAAAGTTAGTGAAAAATCTTGTGTGAGCCATTTGATGATAAAAGAATTAATATTCATAGTTTAAGAAAAGATTGTTGTATTGTTTGAAGAATTTGGTAATGTTGATAAGTAAATTTTAGTTCATTTAGATTTTGATATAATGCTTCAAGATATTTCATATTGATGTTGGTATGTGTTGCGAATAGACCAGAGATCTTGATGAAACCAATTTAATAGATTATTTGAAAGCTAAAGTAGAAGTACATCAGTTTGTTTGTTAATAAGTGTCTTGATATTTTCATAAATAGTGGAAGAGAAGGTCCCTGTAATAATATATAAAATATGTTTGAATTGAGGATTTGGTATGTTAAATGTAAAATTTAGAAGAATGTTTAATAAGGTTGTTGAGGTTATATTGGTAATTTTTAGTAATATTAGAGTATCTTATATTGTATTTTTGATTAATTGTAAAATGTTTGTAGTATTGCTAAGGCATAAAAATAAATAAAGAGTATCTTCAGTATTGTTGACATTAAGAGTTTTACACATTTTTAACCATAACTTTTGATGTACCAAACCAATTTGGATGAAACAACCACCATTGGATTCAGCTCATTGAGTGATTCTAATGAGCACAAGATTATATGATTCTGATCACAGGATCATGAGATCAGAATGATTTTGATGAAAAGCACTAATTATAATACATGTGACTTGATTCTGATTGGCTCAAATTACTGTGCCAGAAATCT
>CAJVQA010011442.1:0-10710 GCA_910591915.1 Cetraspora pellucida
AATTGAACTTCTTATATTGGTGATAGAAAATATATACAATGAATTTTGCAAAATCCATAGTGCAATTATTCAATATAGGGGTCAAAAAGAGACCTGGAACTAAATTAGTAGTAAATGGAACTATTGTTAGCAAGATCTTGTTGAAAATTTTGTATCACAATACAATATATATGCAATAAGGCTTACAAAAATTTTACTATTAGCTAGAATACCAATTATTAAATAAAAGTTTATATCACATTTACAAGTAAATGCATTTTATTATTTATTAAAATATATATAATATATAAAATTATTATATAATATATATATTAAAAAATATAATATAAAGTATTAAATTTTAGAAACTCTTTCTATAAATCATTTTTACAAATTTTTGCTAAAAACATTCAATTTTTTCTTAATAATTTACTAAGCAACTCTTACTTATACTCTTAAGTTATTAAGTTCACTTTTCTTATCCTAGTCAGCTAGGTTTTAAGTTTAAATATTTTTCGATTACTGAAAAAAAATTTAAAAATCAAATTTTTAGTTTTACTTCTTTTCTTTAAATTTTACTAATTAAATATATTATATTACTATTAGAAAAAACATTTAGCTTCTCAAGATGATTATTTTAATATATATTTTATTATAAAGAAATTGGAACTCATCAAAATATATACAAAAGATAAAAACTAAAACCTATCTTTACAGGTTTTTTTATTGGTAATTTTAGGAAAATCTAATAGCTTATCTTAGAAAATTCACTTTTCTTATATTTATTAAAATTTTCTAAATATTTAGTTTGTTTCTATATTTGTTTTATATCTTTTAAAATTCTTCTAAACAACTTACAAGCTCTTAAAATTAAAAAATTTTTCTAAAAATTAGTAATAATAAAATAGTTTATATTATTTTAAATTTTATAATTATAATTTAGTTATCTCAATTCATCCAATATGTCTACTCTTAGTACTATAACACCTAACATCTTAGATCTTAACTACTTCTTTGAAAATTATATTGGCTTTTATAATATTGTAATTTATAAAAAAGAACTGAAAAATATTAGAACTATTTTTAATAAATATAAACCTACTAAATATGTTACTATAAAATTGAGAATTTATTCAGTTATATATTTCTTTTCAGTACTTTTAATAACTACAACTATCAAATATATATGTGAATTATTTTATATTTAATTTATCTTAGCAGACAACAAAATATATGAAATTACTAATATAATTGAACTAATAATAATTAACTCACAAATTAAAAAACTTTGACAAGTACTTCATAAATCTATATTAAATATTTTATCATCTTTTTTATTAACTACTTACATACATATTTGTTTCAAATATTAGATTCTAATTAACTACAAAGTTACAAATAATAATTATGAATTACAAAATAAAACTATATTTTACAAAAATAATACATATTATAACAATTGTCTTATTAAAATTTATAAATAAACCAAATTAAACAATCAACCCAAACCTTAACCTACCAACAATTCTAAACAAAATACCTCTTTGTAATACAAGTTTTCAGTTAAACAACTTATTTAACCCTTAAATGATTATTAATTAAATAATCTTCTTATTATAAAGTTTTATTTCCTTTATTAATCCTTATAAAAACAACTAATATTAATAATAATATAGATATTAATAACTCCAATTTATTAAACAATAGTAATTATAATATAATAATTAATAACTTACAATAATAGTAACCTTTATATCAAATTTTATTATTATAACAAAAACAACAGTATAACCAAAAACCATTATAACAATCTTAACTATTTTAATCTTATAGCCAAGTAATAAAACCTAAACTTAACCTATTATATAATTTTCTAACAAATTTTCTAGTTACTGATAAAATGCAAAATTATATAAAATTATAAATAGAAATATCTTATAAACTTTTTAATTTTTTTAAAGAATACCTTTATAATTTTTATTCTAATAAAACTATTAAAAAAGCATCTAAAAATTGATATGTACTTAAAGCAAGCTTTTATCTATTAATTAGACAAATAGCTAGTACTAAACCACAATTTCTTTTAAACTTAATCCAATAACACAATATAGATAATAATAAATCTGTTACAATTTCATTTAATATTTTTGAAAAAATATTTAAAAAACTAATTTTTATATTTACAATAGTTCTTTTTATTAAACTTAATTATCTAGAAATATTTATCTTACTTGGTACTATTTTACCTATTCAAACTTATAACTATTTACAATTTTGTATCAATCTTGTCTAACTTCACTTATATCTCTCTAACAATTATTAAGTAATCAACTACATCAAATTTATAAAAAAATATTAAGCTTAGATCTAAAAGGTTTAATATTATATCTGAGATTATTGAATTTGATAAACTACATTAATTTCTTTTCATTAAAATAGATAACTGATTTAATATTAAACTCAACTTTAATCTTTTCAAAACCTTATTTCTTGAAAAATATAATATATTATCTTTAAAAAATTTACTTAATTATTTCAATAAATGGATTAAAAAAATTTTCTTAATATACAGTCATCAATTCTCTAATACTATCAACAAAACTAAAGTTTTAAACTACCTTAAATATGAATTCAGACAATATTGTATCTTTTATCTTAAAAAACTCTTACTTATCATTATTGAGTTTAAAAAACCTACTAGTTTTAATAAAAGACATTATGAAATCTTTAGATATACTAATTATTATATACTTATTTGTACTAACTTCAAATATTTTTATTTTAAGCCAATTATAACCAAAGACAAAAAAAAGAAATTTAATAATAAAAAAAATCTAACAATATTTAAAAAACAAGCTCTAAACTACAACTTATATATAATTTATTTAAACTAATTAGAAACATATTTAATATATTATATAACATCTATTCAAAAGAGATTAAAGCTTAAAATAAATTCTTTCTTAATGCTTTAATATTTTATATCAAAAAAAAGCATAAAACCATATTTACCAAACAATTTCTTACTATTGTTTTAGATAAACTAGTAGCAAAAGCAAAAGAATATATCTGTTTTGCTAACTCTGTCAGAACTAATCCAAAATGTTAAGCCTTTTATTTTTATCAATATTTAACTATTTATCAAAATATTATTGCAAAAAATTATAATATTGATAAAATAAACAAACAATAAACTATTAATTTCCTTATATCCAAACTTATTAATACTAATTTTCTTGTATATGTTATTATATATTTTGACTATACCTATAATAAATTTTTTAACTATTTTGCAATAACCAAATTTTATAAAAAAAAAGCTCTACCAAAAGCTAAAACAATTATTATATAAAAAATTTAATATTAAGTTTGAAATATTAATATTTATTGCTAAGTCACTCTACTTAAAAAAAAAAAAACAGACTTTTTTTTCAATAAATTTGTTTTCTACAAAACCTATAAATGCAGTTATCATTCTATTAAATAACATATTTATAGTAGTTAATAAGAAAAATAAAGTAAGTAGACAGATGATAAAGCCTATTAATATGAAAAACCAGAATTATAATAGTCAGATCTAACATATAGGACAGATTATAGTACTTTGTATAGATATAAGAAACAAGCATACAGTGATCAATTCTGTAAAAGACAAACTCTAAAGATCATTTTTAATATCTCTAAACCTTTATAATCTTTATATATATTTTAACAAATTCTGTCTTTATTACAACCTACTACTTCTTTCATATAGCCAAACTATTCAATTTTTTATACAACATATTGTTAAATATAATCAAAATTATACTGTTTCTAGTATTATTTTTTCTGTTTCCAATACCTATTACAATACTTATATATATTTTTCAAATAACCTCTTCTTATCTAATTATATTGTTATTTATCTTTATCTTTTTTCTATTTTTTATAACCTTCCTCTTAGATCAAACCTTTTAAATCCTACTTCTATTTTATCTGTCTTGTTTCTTAATGATTATATAACACTTGGCAAAATTATTGTCTTTATAATAATATCTATATTGTCTATATTACTGAAACCAAAATTGCTAACAGTACTAACCTTTAATTTTATAACAACAACTTATTTACTTACTTCTGAGCTAACTTTAAAAGCTTAGCAAAAGGTGTTGCTATTATGATTCATAAACTTTTACAACCTCATATATATAATTGCCAAATACATCCTGATAGAGCAATTGTCTTGGATCATTTCTTCAAAAGTAAAATCAAATTTTGAATCATAGCTGTTTATATCTTTTTTACTAATATGCAAAAATATAACAAAACACAAAATATAGTCATTATATAAATTCAACAAGCTTTCTAATATAATCTTCATCTGATAATACTTGAAGACTTTAATACATATAATAACATCTGTAGCTTATCATCTAATTTCCAACTTATTAATTATTTATACTACTTTAACATGTTTAATCTTGGTATATATATTAATAACAAGCATTTTACATAGTCAAACAATACTAGACATAGTCATATTAATTATATCTGAACTAATTTATTTAATATTTAATTCTTTTTTTTATACAAACTTGATGATAGCAATATCTCAATGTTCAGTGATCACCTTATCTTTTATCTACCTGAACCTTTACTAATGCATACAGCAAGTTTTTACATTATTATACTAGCATTAATTACAGAATCTTTAACTATAAAGATATATTAATCAACAAATAGACAGAATTCTTAAATATTCTTTCTTATAATCTTAAACTATACAATATACCACTTAATAACAATACTAATAAAAATATTAAAACCATCTGGCATAAAATTGAACATTTAATAATTAATACTGCAATACACTTTATTTTTAATAAAAAAACTTATAAATATAATTACAATCATTAATACTTCTTTCACTCTATATTACTCTATACATTACTTAAAGAACTTAAACATCTAATAAAGATTGTTAAACAAACTTATAACAATCTTAATATTAATATAATAAATTCTAAGATTCAGAATATTAATAACAAATCTTATTGTAATCTTTAAGCTTTTAACTTAGACAACTATTTTCAAATTTATACATAGATCCAATATGTACAAGATATTTGGAAACAACTATATCAAGCTTGTCATACTGAAAACTCATTATTACTTTATTAACAAATTTAACAAGTTACAAAAAAGAAATGTAAATACTTACAACATGTTCTAAACAAGCTATAAGTAGCATCCTTAACTAATACAAAGCTCTTATTTAGTTTTTCAATATCAAACTTCCTGACCAACTTATTACAGATCCTAACCTTATTAAATAGCATATACAATCACACTTTTATAACTGAACTGTATATTAATCAATTAACTAAGTACTGTTTAACAGCTTTTAATATACATATTATCAACTACAACTATATATCAATACTCAATAATATAACTCTCTTAACTCTTCTATACAAAAAAAGATGGTCTTTGTATCTTATTAAAACTTCTTAACAGAAAAGCCTGTAGACTTATAGGCATTAGTTATAAAATGCTTAAATATATAGACATTACTTGTATTCAAGCTATCATAGCTTATTTAATTACTATTTTAATTTAAATCAAATCTTTAAATAATGAAAATATAGTAAAATCTATCATATTTCAAAATATAACACATTTAATGAAGACTTAAACTTTACTCTTCTAATAAGTTTTATTAAACATATTTGAAAAGTTTATACAAAAATTATTACTACTAGAATTAGTATTATGTTTTCTTAATATTCTATTCTTTTACTATATAACTATGTTGCTTTATCTAATAATAGCATATCTATATCAATTTACTTACTTAATAACCTTATTAAAAATTTATTATGCAACTATAAACCAATTTGGCTCTTATTACAAAATATGAGCAAAGTATATAATTTTGTTAATTATACTCTTCTTCAAAAGTCCTTACAATGACTTGTTCTTTCTAATTCTATTATTAATACTATTATTAACATACTTACTGATTGACAAAATCAAGTTATTACAAATCTTAGACATACTTTATTATACTCTATACTCAATAATATTAACTAGAGTAAAACTATTACTTCTCTTTCATGAAGAATTTACTATAACCTACTCATATCACATATTCACAACAACTTTAAAGATTATACTATATAAGTTTCTTGGTTAACCAATCTTAAACATCAAAAATACAACAAACTTAACTTTCATTGTTCAGTTTTTACTTATATAGATTTTTTTTTACAGCTGAATCATTCTTTAACATAACTAACATACAGATTAACTCCTCTAAATTCATACTTATAACTAATAAAAAACAAACTAACTATACTCCTATTATATATAACAATCATTTTCTCAATCTTTATTTATTAAATAAACTATTTAAATTTTTTAGATGCTGGTTTATACTTAATAATAAACTAACAAACAAACTAAACTCATTATAGCAGAATTATTACATCTTATCAAAATTGCAAGCACTAAGCAAATTACTAATATATATACATATTATATTATTAATACTGTCATAATCTCTACAATAAAATATCTCCTTTATAATATTGTTCTTAATTAAAATACATGTAACAAAATTCTTACAAGTTGTATAAAACTTGTTAAAAACATAACCAAACTTAGTTACACAATTTCTACTAATATACTACTTCATCTTCAGCTATACAATATTTATTTTATTTTATTTTTTTTAAATATTAGTGGTAAGGCCAAGCTATATAATATTTATAATATATGAGATATTCAATTACAATATCATATTACAAACTTTACTAAAAGGCTTAATTTTTTTAATATTTTAGAAATAAGTATTTATATTAGGATTTAACAACTTCAAAACAACTTATAGTTATCTACTAGTATTCTGATATATGACAATCCTATTATTGATAGGCCTAACAAACATACTATTAATTTCAAAATTATTCAACTCTTTAAACATCTTGACATAATGTTTATATTCAATTTATTATACAACATTCTATATACTATTTAAGACAAGTTTATTTTATTTGAGTCAATACTCTTATCATATACTAAATACTCAACTTTTAAAAAACAACTTAAATACCATTATATTCTCTACTTAAACAACTTATTACATTTGATAACTCATGTTTTCTAAACTAAAAATATAGATTTTCACATATAAACAAAATTTCTAAAGACAAACTACTACTCTGGTTTAACTATCTAAAAGACCAAACCACAAGCCATTTATATAATTATACTCTTTATTAACATTTACACTTATCTAATACTAATTATTATAGTTATTTAACTGGATATTTTTTTTATATAAAAAACTATGGCTTATTACAGTACTTGATAACCAAATCATTACTGATAAAGCCAGAAGACAAACTTTTTTATTAGAAACTATTCTTATTACTTACTAGTAATGTCATATAAAATTACAATTTACTCATCTTTATTTTCTTCTACTTATTCAATTACAAGCATACCTAGATTGCTCTTTTAACTCTTACACAATTGCTAATAAATACATAATCAATATTTCTATTAATCTTTCTACAAGATTTTTTAATCAAGTTAATACATATAACAACACTCTTAACTTTAATGTTAATCATCTTAATTTTATATACTCTATCACAATTCAATATTCTATTCAAATTTTTAATTCTTTTAATATTAACATTACAATATACTCTATTCCAACTATCTTTGAACTTAGTATTTTAATAGACAATCTTTAATAAATTGCCAATTACAATGCACAATTATTAGAACTTTATTTCTAAACAGATGGCTTTGTTATCAACTTAAGCATATTACAATGCTTTATGAGTATTGGATAGGTTCAAATTTCAAATAATACTACAATGTATATATTTTAAGCCCAAACAAACTACTGACTTTGTTTATTTAAGTCTGAACTTACTGCTATCTTATCTGCTCTTATTACAGCTTTTAGAAACTGTATTATACATATATATACTAACTTATAGTTAGTAATATCTAAATATTACAGTTTTTTAAACTTAATTCATACTTTATTTTATACATATACATTATACTTCTTATTATAGAATACACTTATTAACTTTATTAAATTATATAATATTCATATTATTTTTTATAAAGTTACTGCTTATCAAGACAATTAATACAATAATTTTGCAGATTAACTTGCATGCAATCATCACAACTTGCTAGATCTTACTCTTATTTTTTTTTTTTTAGTATTAAGGTAACCTTTTTTGATTCTGGCTTTTTATTAATACTTATATTAGACATATGTATATATAGACATATCTATATTGAACTATCAGACAAGTGTACAACTAGCTACATGTATAACTATTTTATATTATCTATTTAAGAAGTTTATCCAAAGGTTTTTCATCAGTTATTATATCTAACATCTCTGCTTAGATGCTTTATTTAAACCTTATAATCTGGTCTTGATATTAACTTCACCAAGTTACAGACCCAGATCCTTTTGCTATTGAATATTAAAACTATAATTCTTAGATTATTTTTATTCTCAAGGTAAACCTACTAGAGTAAACCTACCAGAGTAAGCTGTATTTTCTTTTACTACTAACCTAGTTTGATGCTATGACCAAGACTAATACTTGCAGTTAAGGTTATCTATTTAATTACTATTAACCTTGTAAAGTTTACCCAAACTCTAATATCCATTTTTCTGATATTTTCATCATCATCTTCTACTATTTACAATTCAGAACTAACAAATTTCTTAGACTTCCAATTCAGATGGTTCAGTATAATATACTTATATATTCTTTTTCTCTAGTAATTTGGTAGCCTGGTTGGTACATATGCTTCTTTTACATATCTGTTGTTTGGTTTATTTAACAATTTTTATGAAGATGTTTTATGGATTTCTATTAGTCTAACAGTATCATTGAAAGTTTGTGCTTTCTCCTTACTCAGAATTTTTAAGAAGGTTTCTGTCTTCTCAGTTTCTTAGCCTTCTATGCCTGGTAGTCTTATTATAAATTTGCACTAAAGTCTTATACAATACTGGCTTTTTACATTCTTTTATATATATATAATATTATACTTCATATAGATGCTCTGAGCTTCCAATGTTAGATGGGCTCAACTTGGTATATCTAAGATTACAGATGCCTAAAACCCAACTAATTAGCAAGAAACAGTTATTATAATACAGATATAATTTCCAAAATTTATCATTTGTAGAAATTGAACATTAAATCTGCTACTTGGAAGTTAACAATCTATTTACTTCACTAGGTCATTACACTCTGCTAGACCTTACCTTTATATCTTATAATATTTACAACTTTTCATATACTTTAAACTTTAAAAACTTTCTTTTAGAACTACTTATTCATTATAGTATTCACAAAATATAATATACATATATCTATATACTATAAATTATACAAAATCACTTTCAAAAATGACACAAATTCTTAATCAAGTTAACTGACAAGTTACTTGGCTATATATTAATAATAATTAAAAAATCTCTAACTTCTTATACATTTTTCAGTCTTTTATTCTTAAGTTTTTCAGAATTAAAATCCTATTAGACAATCTTCTTATTTTATATATTTTATATAAATAATATTATTCATATTTACTAATCTGTTGCCAATGTCACTAAACCAATTATTATCTTCACTGAACAATTTGTTTATCTAACCAATTACTATACAGCCTTATAGACATTTTACTAAAACATATCTTTAATATCAACATACTTGATACTACATCAAATACTATAATAAGCTTATATAATTAAATTAAGCTGCTAAGTAGAATAACTACTTACAGTTTATTAAATGCATCTTCAATTTTCTCAATTCTAACAGATCTAATACCAAACAAACTTATTGATATTATTACAAGTTTGTTATTCAAAAAAGTAGCTACAACACTTATTATAAAGTTTTTATCTCATCTTAATTAATAAATTTATTATAAAATTTGGATTTCTTACTGTATTTTAAGATTTATATCTCAAACTTTTGAATATAACTCATTATCAAACTCTGTCTTACTTTTATCATGTTCTCTTTTATTTAACTTTATTAGTTTAAAAATAAATTCTTGATATATCCAATGGATTAAATATTAAACTAATTATTTATACATAATTGCTAACACTTAAATATAGATAAGTTTTGGCCAGTCTGATTAGTTTAGGTCACAGATAAATTAGTCTAAGCTTTTATTCTTTTTATAATACTTTAAAAGCAGAATTGTACTCTATATAAAATTTCAATTAAATATTTAATAAAGATTTTTTTTTAAATATTAACAGTGAGGCCATGCCTTTAACTTTATTAAAATTCAATTGAAGTTTTTATAAAAAAAAAAGCTTGCTTTTAAATTACATATAAAGAATAAAGACTTAGATATATAATCTGTGATCTAAACTTACAAGAGTGACCAAGGCTCATCTAGATTTGGGTGTTAGTAATAATATAAGAGAGAGGGGTATAATATTTAATTTATTAAATAGTCCAAAGATCAATTTTGATAATAATTTGAGGTACTAAGATAGGGGTAGACTAGAAGAAAAACTATAAATTAAATTTATAGTAAATGTGTTTTGAGACTATGCAGAACATGAGATGCAATATGAAATTCATATTTGTTTATATATTTGTTGGTTTAAATAAAAAAGGAATTTAATAGAAAGAAAAATAGCTGTGCGATAGGAAAGAGAAGTATTATGAATAGTAG
>CAJVQA010011443.1:0-10709 GCA_910591915.1 Cetraspora pellucida
AATAATCGATCCTAAAATGTAACTATAAATTTGTACTATATCAAAGATTAAGCTAATAAAAACCAACTGGCATTGTCACCAAAGTTCACAAAAAAAAAAAAAAAAAAAAACTAGTTTGATTATATTGGTAATAGAGAAAAGAATAAGAGAAGTTATGTTTATAAAAAATGTGAATAATAGGTAGTTTATTCAAGAAAATAATACTTTATTGTTATATTGTAACAAAATTACAATTCAATAATTTAAATATAATTGTTATTTATAATAATTTTATTTAATAATGATTGCATAAACATTTCATTATAATTAAAATTTTGATATTCTTAGTTTTTAAGTATTTTAATTAATATATTAGAAATAAAATTTTAATTAGTTAGAAATTAAATAGATTAAATAAGTCTAATTAGTTAAAATTTAAAACCTGCATTTTGTACAATAAAATTTTAAAAATAAAAAATACATAAATCATTTTTATATAGTTTTTATATATTTTTTTAAATTTTTATATAAAATTAGTATATGTTATTAATAAATTTTTTTTAAATTACAACTAATTTTTATTAAAATTTTATAAAATATAAATAAAAAAATTTATCTATTATAATAAAATTTTGAATCATTATTATATTTAAAAAATATATACTTGTATATATCACAAAATTTTTTTGAATTAATTTAAAAAATTTTAAGATAATACAAAATTGTTAAATTTGCTAAATTTAATTGATTAATTTACATAATTTTATAAATTAATTTAATTGATGATCTGTTAATCAATCAGAGAATGATTATAGTGTAACATGACACAGATTACTTATAAAAATTAGGGGTTTGTAAATATGGTGTAAATATATCATAAAACTTTTTTCATACTAAGTTAATTGTTTTTCTTATTTAGATGAAAGTTATAAAACTTATTGAAATGGATCTAATAGTGATTAAATCATCCAAATCGACCTGATGGTTGCTGAGTAGAGTTTAGGACACAAGGACATGCCCCTAGGACATGCCTATGGGTATGTTTCAAGTCCAAAGGGCATGTCCTTGTTATGTAATGTTTAAAGTTATTTTAATTGGCTAATAAGTTCAGGTAAACTAGAAGCGTAGATACTAAATCAACATGTAAAATTTTTAAGAAGTTGTAAACTATGTGTTAATTACATGATTTAAAAAGAGCATGGCCATGAGCATGAGAGGCATGCCTTAGCTCAGGGCATGCCCAATTTTTTTTCTATGTCCTGAACCCTATTGCTAAGATATCATTAAAAAATGTTACACTGACTATATAAAATTCTATGTAAACAATACTATTGTTTATATAAAATTTTATATAATTAACGTAACATTTTTAAACGATATCTCAGCAACCACCAGGTCAATTTGGATGATCTAACCATCATTAGATGCGTCTCAACGAGCTTTACAACTTTCATCTAAGTGAGAAAGACGATTAACTTAGTACGAAAAAAAGTTTTATGATATATTTACATCACATTTACAAACCCCTAATTTTTATAAGTGATCTGCATCACGTTACACTCTGATTGACTGGCGATCATCAATTAATTAATCTAATCTTTAAAAAGTCATATCTTATTGAGTTTTTAAGCAAATTTAATGATTTTACTATCATTAAAATCAGAAAGACCTGTTCTACAAACTTTTCTTATAAATTAATATTAGTCTACTTAGTATAATTTTTTATAAAATTAAATATATAAAAAATTTATCATTAAACTTAGATATAATTTTAATATAGTACCCCCTACCCTTAACAAGTTGCCTTTCGATTAACCGCATTAATCACTCAATTAATCATAATAATTTGAACAACATCTCGATCGCTGTCTAATCACATTAAGGGAACTGCTTGAGAACACCCTTAGTCGACTAAGTCGACCAATGCTATATCCGACTAGAAATACTACTTCATCCTTGTGGAGGGGTCATGATAATCTTCTTTGTGTAAGTGATATTCCAAAGAGGATGATAGCCCTTGTGGTTATAAATTTATATATTACATTCCTACATGAATGATCATTCACCTTATCGGACAAAAATTGATTAATTGCAATCAAAATCGATACGTGTAAACTTGATCGTTCTAATCACTTCAATAAGAATTATATAGTCTGGTTGCTCATAAAAAAAAAAAGAGAGATGACGAATGTATTCTATAACTGGTCACATAGAATCAGGTTAGGCTTTTAGAGTTCAAATCCGTTAAAGTGAAAGTTGCAAGGTTTTTTTTCCTTTCCGTGAAAATTATTGGATGAAGTTGTGAGAGATTTGATTGGCTTATTTTTTTATCCAATGTCAAATGTATCAGATGACTCTGATCAACAATCGTGCTTTGAAAAAAAAATTTCCAAAATTATGTTCCAATATCAAAGGCTCTCCGCTTTTCGACTCAGGTGTTCACAGCAATATATGTCCTTTAATGCTTTGCAACTGTTATCGCAAAGACCTTATGTAACGGATCAGTCTTCAGTAAAACCAGCCATAGAACTTTTGGCCAAACTACGTCAAGAAACTCAGATTAGTATCACAAAAGCCAAAGAAGCTTTAGTAAAACATAAAAATGATTATGATAAGGCGATTGCTTGGTTATTAGAAGAATCAAAGGCTACCGGTGCAGCAAAAGCTGAGAAACTTAAAGGAAGAACTGCAAAGGAAGGTTTGATTGCAGTTGTAACTTCAAAATTTGGAGAAAAGTTTGGAAATCTTTATGATGGAGGTTTTATATTAGGTAACAGAGGTGCTATTGTTGAGGTCTGTGTGTATTAACTTGTTTTGACGCGTATTAAATGTCAAATAAATTTGGTTAATATTGTTGATTATTTAAATCGCGTCAAATAAATTTATCAGGTAAATTGTGAGACGGATTTTGTCTCACGTAACGCATTATTCCAACAATTTGCTACACGGGTAGCATCAACATCATTGCTCTATTCAACACAATCAACACCTGGGCTTTCAAATATAACAGCAAAAATCGCACCAGTCCCCATTGAGCATTTATCTTTATCTCCGTTATTTCCACATCCTTCCGCATCATCACACGCAATTAATCATCTTTCACAACCTGCATCAATCAAGGATTCTTTAACGGAATTAATTGGAAAATTAGGTGAAAACATTAGTATACGTAGAATTGAAACTGTGAATTTTGGCATTGAAAAATTATCATCTAGAATCGCGAACGATGAAGGTTGGGTTGTTATAACAGGTGGATATGTGCATGGTGGTAATAATGCATACACAGGAAGAATTGGAGCTATAGTAGTTCTTGAAGTCAGAGGAGTGAACCAAGAAAACAGAATACTCCAAAGAGGGCAATTAAATTATTCACAGTCAATAATCGATATTCTTTCAAAATTTACTCGGGATTTAGCAAGACAAGTAGTTGGTTTTAATCCAAAATACATTTCTTATGACCATATTAGACTGCTTGAAAAAGATAAACTGAAAGGTTTAACGGTACCGGGAGAAATTGATGATTCTTTTATATTGACAGAACAAGATTTTATTGGTGCTAAAAATCAACTAACAGTTGGGCAACAGATAAAAAAACTGAAAAAAGATTTCTATATTGAACTAAATATTTTAGAGTTTAAAAGATGGGTATGTGGAGAAGACATCGATGATATCAAAAATATCGAGGGAGATTCTAATATTGAGATGTCAAGCCAAGCTGAATCATAATGCGTTTTCGTTGGTATTAGTAATAAAATTTGAATAAATGTATAGACTGCATCCCGCGATTGTGATTAGAATAAAATTAATTTTTTTACTTTAGTTTAAAAATAATTATTTATTTTAACTTTAGTATAAAATGAACTATTAAATGTTATGCGCTTATATATAAAATTCCATGTAGAATATTTTTACATAAAAGTTAAAAGATGTAAATTGTTATTTACAATTTTTGTTTTGCTTCACCTAATTTAGAATTTTACTAAAACGATACAAATATAACTGACAATTATGATGCACTACATTAGGAATTCATGACATTTAGTAATAATTGAGATTATTTATGAAATATATTATTGAATATTGCGACGATCGTCAAATACTTCATCATATTTTTGTTGGACCCACTGTTGTCCATCTTTAATTATCTTAACGCCAGCATCCCACATATTATCCATATTATCGGGGAACGCAAACCATGAGGCTATCCAGCCTACCCTCAAAACCGAAAGTAAAACTATAGTTCCCCACACTGAATATTCACCCCATTTTGAATAGACAGTTTCAATTTTAGGTTCTTCAAGTGGAATATCCCAACTAAATAGTTGTGTATTCTTCGTATTCGTTGATATTTCTAGATGTCGAATACGGCCTAGGGGATCAACGAGCCCCGAAGCACCACTCCCATCACATCTTAAAATCCAGTATCCGTTTTCAATTGCCCGAACAGATGCCATTTTCAAATGTTGAAGACCAATATGCGCAGACCATGTTTGCGCTGGTGAAAGTACCAAATATGCTTCTGCAGCTTTTCCAAGTAGTTCTGGAAAGTCCATATCTAGGCAGATCGCCCCACTCACGATCATGCTCGCAGTATCATCACGTTTAGTTTTTGGGAACGTGATGTTTTTGATAGGTGGATCATTTTGTCCACCGTTAATGTAGTAAGATTCTACAAGTGGGACAGGGTGAACTTTCTGGTAATTAAATATTATATCACCTTCCGGACCAATTAATGTTAACATATTTTTTTTCTGGTGGCTGTTTACATCATCTCGAATCGTATAAGTTATGCCGAGGAAAAAATGTTTTTTTGCTGTTAGGTTCTTTGCTTTACTAATCATATCATCAAACTCTTTTGGGGTCCGGATGCTAATTGCTGATTCTGACCAAAGCACAATTTTGCTATTATGATTATTTGCAAGAGTATCGGAACTTTTAAGTAAATCTTCTATTGAAATATCATTTGTAGGTAAAACGCAACCAATTGTTATAGTCTTCAATGGCTCACTGTTATCTTCTATGTATTGAAGCCTATACGAACCATTAACAAACAAAGCTAGGAACAGAATACCTAATGCAATCATAAAATACCAGTTTTGTTCTGATAGCTTTTTAACTCGATTATTTGTCGAACTATTATTGTACCCATCTAATAAAGGAGTTTCTTCTGTATATGGTAAAGCTTCATTATTCTGTTGAGTATCCATTCTTTTAATTTTATGAGTGTATATCATATAATCCGCCACAAATTGAGCGTAAAAAGAAAGAAACAGATTAATAATGCTGAGACCACCAATGCTGGTCATTTGCATCATTGGATCACCAGTATATCCTACATTATATATAGCATAGGCCCAGTCACCCCATGAACCTAATGGAGAATATCTGCGAATTAAAGACCACGTTGTTGTCCAGAGCAGCGGAAAGATGATCCAGATGTGGTCGGTGTATTCTGTTATTTTGGTTCGAGTTAATAAAATATTAGATATTACCATAGGAACTAATGTACAAGTTGAAATGATGCAGCCAACTGCTGCCAGAATTTTGAAATCGTCATAATAATTTCCGAATGGTGATTTGGGTTCGTGGTATGAAAGTCCTGCACCAATTGCAATAGTAAAAAATAGGGGGAAAACATTTACTTCTGAATGTTTGGTTCGAACAAGAATTAAGATTAATGGAAGATTAAAAAAGGGTGCAATCGGAATTGGCGTGGCACCAAGACCAAACCAAGATAAAATGAAAACGATGAAATAGGCAGGGGATAGAAGAAACCATTTTTTCATCAGCGTTTTTGCAATAGACATCAAATTCATTTTTTTCGCGAGTTTATAATTATATGTATACAGAAAAGTTTCAAGTTAAAAAAATTAAATGAAAAAATGATCTGAATATTTTGCAGATATATTTATATAACCTTTTTTTTGTTTAAAGTTTTTGAGATATTAGTTGGTCAAAGTTTGTATTCAGGTGTAAATAAATACAAAATTACGATAATTGAGTAAATATAGTCTCAAGGAATTGGGTTTCCGGAAAATTCGTAGACAATATTGATAAGTGATTTATTGTCCAAGGCGCAGCAAGAACGTTTTTAGGTTCAATGACATTTTTTTATCCAATCAAATTATTTATTATGTAACACAACAAATTTTTGATTGCAAAACATCATCCAAGCATATCTAACCAACCGAATTCTATAAATTTGATAGTTTTTTTCCCACACGTTGCAGGGCGAAACCTGTAATAGTGCTTAGTGATTTACTATCGCTATGACGATGATCTTTTTTGTATAGATTAGCTGTTCGATAAATTAATTCCGAAAGCATAGCGGGCTTTATTGTGATTGGCTGATTTTTGCAGATCATCTTTTCATAATAAAGTCTTATTAAAGTAACGATTTTCCGTCACAAGATTGAATTCAGGGCCTTGAATACGAATTCAGAAGAGGTAAGATAGTAAGTTCATATAAACAGCCAAGGTAATTCGAAAGTTAGATGAGATGGATGTCTGAACATTTCAATTTAGCCAATATGTAAGTCATTAATATAATATACAAATCTATTAAATTTAGTAATTTATTTGACAGATACCACCAGTAATATAGTTTAGTGAAATAATTTAGTAACAAGCCTAGCAACACGAAGTAATGAAGTATAAGTTTGTAAATTTCGAGATTAGAATGTGATGTCCGTTGATTATTATTAAGGTTATTATGGTCAAATAGTTTGATGTCAATAAAACTAATATTTTGATTAAAGTTGATTTATGTGTTTTTGTGCTTCTATTTCTTTATTTTTTTATAATTTCTATTTTTTTTTTGAATTATAGGAACTTGTTTGTGCTAGGCTTATGGTCTTAGGTTCTTAATTGTGAGATATCATAGTAATGTTTTATTAAGGCCAATTTAAAATATCTTAACGTTAGATTATCGAGTAACCAATCATATTTTGCAAATGTCACGAAATGATCTGCAAAAATCAGCCAATCGCAATAAAAGCCCGCTATGCTGATTCCGTAACGTTAATTATCGCTATATCTTTTGTGGGTTGAAGCCCACATTAAAATCAATTACCTGATTGTTGCGATTACAAAGCATTCTATTGTAAAATACTGAAGTTCGTCCAATTAAGTCGACTTCCGGCGTAGTTTTAAAGCGGCCAGAAACTTTATAATATAAATATATTGAAAGTTTCTAAATTTCGGTTACCGAAAAAAAATCAGGTTACAACACGCCGAATTTTTGTGTCCTGTCACGATGTAGCATTTCCTAACAAAAAATTCAATATATGATTGCCATACGCCATAAAAGAACCTCCTTAGTAGTAGACTCTCTGTATTGTCTATACCAGGGTTAGGATAGGTGAAATGTAAGAGATCCAGACTCCATTGACTGGTAATTTATATACAAGTTACAACAGAGATCCTACAGTTCCTATACTCTCCAGGTATAATATATATGACAATTTATGGTTGATAATCCCCAATTAGATGATGATCATATGATTACAATATAAGATGCGAACTACGTTATAACGGACCTCATTATAGTGGATACCTTGTTATAATGGAGCAATTTTCTGGAATTATTTAAAATTTTTAGTATTGTTATATAACGCTATAGCGAATATTCATTATAATGGACAAAATTTCTCGGCCCGACCACTACGTTATAACGAGGGTAAACTGTATATTATTTGCAGACTTGATCATGTTATTGTTGCGCTACTTTAGATATATAAAATCGCCACTTTAGATAAATCGCTACTTCAGATGTGACATTATCACGATCAACTTTTATTTTTATTATTTTATATTTAATTAATTTGTACAAACAAATATTTGATGACTGCACTAAAAATTCTCATATTTGTGCAGTTTATGTCATCACTGTCTTATCATCTTTTTTTATAACTTAATGATGGCCTCGTCCTGAAAAATAAAGGAAAATGAAAGAAAAAAGTTTAAATTGATAACATAAATATACGAATATAAAAAATAAATAACTGCTCATAATAATTTCGTTATTACGCAGTTATAAAAAATTTCACGTAGGTGTTTAATGACGTCATGTAATTGGCTTAGATCATGCCGCCATTCGACCGGAAAGTCTATGGACACGTACCAGTCACATGACCCTAACGTTTCTAAATTAGTGTGTCCAGGATTATGCGATGCGATAGGGTAAATTATGCCTGCGATTTGGGGTCAATTATGCGGTGGATGCGAAATAAATTTAAAATTATGCGAAGAAAATAGGCAATTATGCGATTTACCCTTTCAATCATACATGAGCTGCGTCGATAAAAAATGTAGAAAAATATGCCTTAATTCCTATTGACGGCATCCATATAGTTAAGGTGCCTGAATTATATGATAAATTATGCAATATGGATTTTAATTAATTAATTAAATTGTGATTTATAAACATCCAAATATTATTTATTTATTCATTAAAATTTAAAAAATTTAACATTTGGATTGAATTTTCTGACAAAGCATGTCTATTATCTGCTAAAATTCGGTTATAAGCTGAAAAGTTACACTCTACATCAACTCCTGAAACTGACAGCCATATATATACTAATGTGATATTATTAATATTTGGTAACAAGATCATCTTCTCACATCAATATTTATCCAAATCAAAATTTTCATTGAATGCTTATAATAACCTTGAATAAATTACCCATTCATTAATAAGTTCATTTAATTGATTTTTTAATTCTTTAATTGCTCTATATAATGTAATATTATGGTAGTCAATTTGTGCCTACATATAGCATGGGTCAAAACAACATGTTGCTTTGAAAATTGGAAACATGGAATGATTATCAACATGTTTTTGAATTTATCATATACTAATTAAAATACTTCTTTAAAAATTTCATCATATAATGTCAAATTATATTGATTTATTTGACAAAAATTAGTCATTTTATTTGGTTTGAAAGGTGTTTGGTAACCTGAACTTAAATAGACATGTATTTGCTCTAATTGATCAATGAAAAATAACATGACAAGTTTATTCTATATTTGACAAATTCAAGATTTCTGACTAATCTATAATGATAATAATAATTTGGTGAATAAATAATTGATATGAATATGAATAAACAAAAATTTTACTAAAAGAAATAAACTCTTTTGGGTTATGCCTTAAAGGGTATAAGCCTGAAGGGTTTTTTTTTAGAAAAATTTCTATATTAATACTTACAATTACATATTAAAAATAATAAAATAAGGAGTAAAATGTAAATAAAACAAATTATCCTTATTTTCAAAAATCTTAACCAACTTTGAATTGCTATATTGTTATTATTTGTTTCAGATTTCTTAAAATAAAAAGCAACTAATAGTGTAAAATAATTACAAACCCAAAAAACAAAATTAAATCAGAAGTTTTATCTAGTTTTACAAATAGTAGTAGCAATATAGGATCAAAATAATTATTTAAAAAAAAAAAAGAAATTTATTATCATTTTCTAGGCAGAGAATATATAAAGGTTGTTTTAATTAAACCAATAATAGAATCAAGAAGCTTAAAATTTTTGTATCCAATTCAAGTTTCTTTTACTAAATTATGTATATATGCAAAATAAGTATTATGTTTAATTTAAGATATTAAAGATAAAAAAATATTAAATACAGCTAACATATATGAAGCATTATCTGTAATAAATAGAACAACATTATCAAAAGAAATTTTATAATAAAATAAAGTTGAAATTATAAGTTGAAAAATGGTAGTTTTATTTCTAAATTATAAATAATGAGTTCTAACCAAACTGGTTTAATCAAAATAACTAAATAAAATATTTATTGTTACTCTATTGTAAAAGTTCATTATTTTATTAATTGTAATACAAATTTTTTTTTCAATTAACAAACTTTTAAGTTTTTCTTCTTTTACTAAAACAAGATTGAAAAATACTTTTCATGTATTTGGTTAACCCCAGAAATTGCACCACATATCAAAAATATAAATATAAAAAAATTAATAATTTAAATAAATTATCAAATAAAAACATGAAAATTTTTAAAAATTTTAGTTTTTATTTGATACATAGTACCTATTAATGAATATACTATATTTGCAATATTTTTGTAAAAAGGGTTGAAAATAGTTTATTTTTTTAAAAAAATATGTCATCTTTGACTAACAACTTAACAAAGTCAAGAACAAATTGTTTTTTACTATTATAAAGTTTATTACAAATAGTAAGTATACATTAAGTAAAGATATTTTTTTTTTTGTAGTTTATAAGTAAAAGATGTAAAATAATTATCTATTATCAATTTTTTTATATGAAACTGTATTTTGACAAAACTGACAAAAGAGTTTTTTTTCATCTATATAAAAATCATTCTTGTATATAAAGTTTTTAAAAAGTTATCCTATGCCTGTAACTATATTATTTCTGAAAACATTTTTTATTTTTTTTTATTTTTTAAATTGTCAGTTTATTAAAAGCTTTTTTTTAAAAAAAAAATAAAAATAAAAAATAAGATTTCTTTTAGTTTTTTGTTTTAAAAGATTTTCTTAAAGCTATTTAAGATATTGTAAAATATATTTGGATTATCACTTTTATTAATTTATATTATTATTAATAGTTATAGAACATGTCTATATATAAGGGCTTAGAATGTTATTACTTATAAATCAAATAAGTTAACTTACTTAATTTTATATATAAATTTATGCAAAAAAATTATTTAAATTAAATTTATTT
>CAJVQA010011444.1:0-10708 GCA_910591915.1 Cetraspora pellucida
TAGTCGCTTAGTCGCTTAGTCGCTTGGCTGCTTAGTCGCTTAGCTCACAGATATATAAACCCTGCTAAATTTCCTAAGTGCGATTAAGCAACAAACACCCCTCTTTCCTTTAATATTGTAAACACATCTTGGGGTTCTTTAGGAACAGAAACCTAAGGATAACCCTTCTTGTTATTACTTTATTAAATGGCTTTTGACTATAAACTGTATCGATACTCCCCCTTTAGGGTAATTCCTACAGGCAAGGTTTATCTCTTCTTAGTAAAATAAAGTAAAGTTATTAGTATTGTATTACCTTTTTTTGAACTGCCTCAGAGAAGGGTATAGTTTCTTGACAATGTCTAACAGAAGCTATATTTCCCTCTTGGATACTGCATATACCCATAAGGGATTCCCTGTGCCGTGTCATCATTATAGTATGAAAATTAAGAAGGCTTTTACCTATAACAATATAATCTTTTATTTTTTAACTGTTATTGTTATATAATTTGATTTTTTTTGCTAGTCAATAAGATATTTAGAGTTTTAAATAATTAAAAACTATTATTATGACTAAACTAAACTAAAACATTAATAAACTAGTCTTCTTAAAACTGAATAAACTAGAACAGATTTGTTTATCTTTAGATAATTTAGAATAATCATTTCTTATTTTAAGTTTATTAATAATATTTTATTTTACTAATACATACTCTAATATCTATTATTTTCTTTTTTTAAAATATATTATAGCGAATTTAAATTTACTAATCTAGTCCTTTGTAATTAATTTTTTTTTCTTTTAAGCAGTCACACTAGTGCTTTATTAAGATTTTAAAATTACATTTGCAATTATATAAATATTCTTAACAACTAAGCTTAGCATCACCTAGCTACTCTAATAGTATCTAAATGCAATCTGCTGCATTACTCCAAGCAGAAGTAAGCTGCTTATTTGACTACTTAAATTCTATAATAAAAGAATCTTCTTTCTTTTATAACAAGCTTTAAAATTATTTTCTGTACTTTCTTTTTGATTTGTTTTTCTTTTTCTTTCATTTTCTCTTTTTTTTTTTTATTACTTGCTAATTTGGTTTTTCTTTTTTACTTGATGTTTTTTTTTTATTTTACCTATTATTCTTTTATTTTTCTCTTATTCATTGATTATCTCACATTGGATTCTTTATACATATTCATAAAATGTATCTTAGGCTATTTTTGCAAATACATTCATAAACTGCTATCTTGATTTTGTACTTAGAAGCTGCCTTAATCTGTTTCATATTTCTTTTAGAACAAGATCTTTAATTAGTACCTTTCTTATTTTAATTTTCTCTGTTTCTGTTTTTTCAAACAGCATTATATATAATACATATAAGAAGATCTAAACTTTTTCTTCTTTCTTTAACCCTTTCTAGGCTATTGCAATGATCATTTTTTGAATTCTTTTTTAAAGATTCCTTTGCCTCTTACATGTTGCCAAGTGTGTCTGTATTTTTTTTATTTTATCTTGGCATATTTAGCATTCTGTTGTTGTATATATCTCAGGTCTTCTTTTGTTAAATTCTTCTAGAGTTGGAAGTTTATCTATTATATACTTTATAAATATACTTCTTCTGATACTATTTCATCTTGTTGTGTAGTGTACTTCTTTAGATATCTTCAGTCTTTTTCAAAAATATGTTCAATTATAAATCATAACTTTTTTTTTTGGTTCTAATTCTTTGATTGCTTTTGTTTCTTTTTATTTTACTTTTAATCTTACATTTGTTATCAATTTGCACAGCAGACTTGCTAGTATGTTAGTATGTTTGTTTTCTTACTCTAAGTAGTACTCTATCTCTTCATAACGGATTTTTTCAACTTGTATTATTTCTTTACTTGTTGTACTTTTTTTTGCTAAACTATTAGCTTTATTATTTCATCTATCTTTACTGTGACTCTTACTTTAACAAACTCTATTTGAATATTCTTTGTTATAATAAGTTCTTTAATTTTCATTACCCATATTGCATTTTTCTTTTTAAGAATCTTATTTTTGCATACTTGTTCTAAACCTTTACTAATATTTCTTATTACCACATTGCTATCTGTATATATTTCTACTTGCTTTTCCTTTAGTATTGTTAAAATTGCTGCTTATATTGCTACTAACTCAGCATTGTCAATGTTTATTATTTTTCTAAACCTAATGCTATTTCATTTTTTGGTCATTCTTGTGTTTTGTTTGTTTGCATCTACTTTATACCTATACTATTTCTACTTCTTGTGTCTTCTTTAGTCTTCAGATTTGCTACTTCATCTGCATATATTATATATTTGTTTTTGTTTCTTGTTATATTCTTTCTTAAAACTTCTACTATTTCTTAACTAATGTTGTCTTTTAACTTTTGTCATCTAATTATCTCTACTTTTGGCTTTTTTATTATTCTTAGTTCTTTAAATTTCTGTTCTCCTATTACTAGTTTGTTTGTCTTTACTATTTCTATTATTTTGATTTATTGCTATTTTAATCTTGTTGCTGTCTTTTTTTATCAATGCATCTGGAATCATATTAATTCTGTTATTTACTCTTATCTACTGCTAGCAGCTATCCTCTTGGTGTTTTTCTTTTCTTATACAACTCTTGCATCTGTTAATTTTGATAGCTAATTCACTCTCTTTACTTTGTATTTGCCAATGTTTTACTAGTTTTTTTCCTTTTCTTCTTGACTATTTTTCCTAATTGTTAATTATTCTGTGCACTATATGCTACTCATTCTTTTATTCTTTTGTCTTCTGAGATATACTTTCATCTCATTTGTATTGCTTGAGTATTTTGCTTAATTGTTCTAAATTGTTTTTTAACTTCTCTGTTTTTTGATTTAATAAGCATTTCTAGTTTTATCACTTTAAACTATTCTGCTTTTTTCCCTTTATTTGACAAATCTTGATAACTTTTTAGCTGCTGTTATATAATTAACTTCTCTTCTCTTGTGTCTATCAGCTGGTTTAGATATATTAAGCCTGCTTTATTTATTTTAGTACTACTTTTTTTCTGTAACTGTGTATCTATAAGTTCTCTTATTTTGATTCTATATCCAAACATTAATTATAAATTAACTTTTGTTCTTATGTTTATATTAAGCTTTCTTGCTTTTAGTAATATTAGACAAGCTAAATTACTTTTTTAACTATTTATATTTTCTGGCATCTTTTCTATTTTCTATATATCTTTTGTTAAACCTGCTCTTTGGCATCTTTGTGTTATTCTTAATTTTATTAACTGTCCAAAACTATCTTGTCTGTTTAGTCTTGCTAATAGGCCACTTATTTGTTTTGTTGTTAATTTTTTTCATAATATTCTGCAGCTTCTAAGATCTTTGTATTCTATTATGCAGTTTTCTAACATTTTTTGTAAGTTGCTCTTCTGTTTTGTTAAGCTTATTATTGATTAGTATATTTTACTTTTACTTTTTTCTAACATTTTTGTTAGCTATAACATATAACTTAATTTTGATATTATTATCATATTGTTTATATATGCAATCTGACTTATTGTCATCTTTTTATATCTGAGATCTCTTATTGTTTGGCTAATTATTCTTTTTACTTTTTTTTTTTTTTTTTTTTTTACTCTTTGACTAGTCTTGCTGAGATCTTTCAGTGATTCTTATATTTTTCAAACTAATGTTCTTAATATACTCCTGAATCTGAACCTTAACCTTTCCTGGTCTATACTTTTAAACTTTTTAGAAATGACCATTGTACTAATCCCTGCTAGTATCAGAAGTCTTTGCCAAGCTCTATCAAAAACTGGCTATCACTATGAGTTTATATAATATCTCTTATTGTTAGACTTTTGGCCTCATATTACATCTTATAACTTCAGTTATTCCAAATTAGGTTCTAACTCGTGTTCATCACCGGATGGCTTCTTAATCACAAGTCATTTGTCTTTTTTAGAAATAAGTCTATCTGATAATGTCTCAGATCTTTGGTACTATGATGTTGCAGTTCTCTATTTTAGAAATGCATCTCTACAATTGCCATCACTAGGATTTGAACCAGCAACCTTGCAATTTATAATCTCAGAGCATAACTGCTATGCTATCGACTCTAGAAGTTTCTTTTTTACTAGCACTTTACTCATTCTGTTATTTAGCCATATTTCTAGTAAATGAACTATCTTGTTCTTTGCTTCTTTTATTATTTTGCTTTCTTTAAAAATCTTTTTTCTTTTTTCTTTTTTTATTTTTATATTCATTATTAATAGCTTTGATTTGAATCTATTTATCTCTATATTGTTCATCTTAAAAAATTCTTCTGCTATTTTTGATATCTCTATTAGCTGTTTTTTACTATTTGCAATTTACATTGTGTCATCTGCATATATAATAGCTGCTTAATGGTATTTTGTAATATTGCTGCATTGTATTCTTTTTTTGATCTGTTGTTCTATTATATATTCTAAATTTTTATCTTCTTGTATTTTCTTTAATAATGGATTATAGAAAATTTGCCATATTAATAAAGATATAAATTTTCCTTAATCTATATTGTCTTCTGCTATTATCTTTTCTGTTAGGCTATAAGCTGTGATAATTTTTAGTTATCTTTCATAAAACAGATTTAGGATATATTTCATTGTTCTTTTAGGCACTTTAAATTTTTGCAGTACTAGTTTTAAACTCTCAAGTGAGACTAAGTTAAATGTTTTTTTTATGTCTTGTAGAAGTATCTATGCTTTTTTATCTTTTTTTTTTGCTTCTTTCATTATTATATTGAGAATATATACTGGTTGTTCTGTTGAGTTGCCTAGGAGGCCTGCATAGTTTGGTCCTTTGAATATTTCTTTTTCTGTAAACACTTTGGCAAGCTTTTTTGTTACTACTTTTGTTACAACTTTTCTAAATATTTCTATTAGTGCTATTAGTTAAATATTGTTTAAACTATATCCTTACTTATCATCTTTAGGTATTGAGTAAACTTGTATTAGCTTCTATTTAGTTAATATCTTTTTTACTTCTAAATATAAGTCTGCAAAGCCTCTAAATACTTCTTGTATTTTCTTTTCTACTTATTTTTATCAGGATGTAACTTATATCTAATATGTCTGGACTCATTCTTGTCTTCAGTTCTTTTAATGTTTCTTCTCATTTTTTTTTTTCAATTTTCTTTCAACTTCTATATATTATTCTTTTTTAATATTTTCTTATAGTTTATATATTTCTTTTCACTCTTTTAACATCTCTTCTAAACTTGTATTTCTTTGTCTAAATTGGTTTTTGTAATGCTCTGCTACTCCTAATCTGACATTTTCTAAGCTTGTTAACAGATTTATTTCTTCTTTTTGTTTGATAAATTTGTCAAGTACTATTTTTTTATACAGCCTATTCAAGAGTCTCACTATCATCTTTTCTTGATCTGTTTTGATTATTTTACATCCTTTATCTATATTCTCTTCTATTTGTTTTCTTTGTATTCACTCTCAGTTTTTTTTTTCAATAATAGCTTTCTCTAACCCTTCATATCTTTTATCTACATATTTGACTATTGTTTTGTAGTTTTGGCAGTTTTGTACTAATTTTCTTGCCTAGTATTTTTAATTGTTCATTCATTATACTTTTTTCTCTTCTGTTACTGCTTGTATTCTTTTAGCTTTTGCATGCTTGATTAATTTCTGCAACTTAACAATGTTTTTTTTTTATTGTTGTTCTTTTTGACTTCTTTTCCTATTAGTTATCATATTATATACTTTTTCTTAAGTATGTATTTACTTGCTGTTGTAATAATAGCTTCTTCTATTATATTATATATATTGTTTATCTTCTTATTTTGTTCTTTTTTGTGAATGTCTTTTAAAACCTTCTTTATTTCTAACTGATTCTGTAACTCTTGTGTATAATTTTTTTAATCTTCTAATTTTGCTTAATCATATAAATATATTGTTCTTGACTGCTTCTTTCTTTTAATTTCTGTCTTGCTTTTTACTGCTATCATATGCTTGATTCATATTTTTACTATTACTATCTTGTAGTTACTCTTTGTAATCTCTTTTACTTCTTCAATTTCTGCCTTTTGCAGATCTGAGACTAACATCTCTGATATCCATATATAGTCAATTCTTGTTGCTGCTTCTTTATTTGACTACATGTATTGTTAATTTGTTGAATTTATATTTCTATACATATCTCTAAAGTCTTGTTTCTTTATCTAATTAAAGATTGGCAACCTTTTGTAGTTTGTTGTTTGTGAATGTTATCTATTTAGAATATTGTCTACTGTGTGATTAAAATTATCCATTATAATAATTTGTGTTTGTTTTTTTCTCTTTAAAATTGTTTCTATAATTTTTTGTTAAATTTTCTTCTTATTACTTATTATTTAATAATATATATGCTGTAATCACAACTAACTCTAATTATTTAAAGTATAGTGTAATCTCTATTATATATTTACTTATTTTTTAACTGCACCTATATGCTTTTTCTATTGTTCATCAATTACAATTTCAATGCTTGAACTTTTCTTTTTATTTTTAGCTGCATTTGTCCAAAAACTTATATATCTTTTGCCTATTGCATATGTTAAGAACTTCTTTTCTCTTTCTGTAAAGTTTGTCTTAGTTATTCTTATTATTGTAATTTCTTTTTCTTCTGCTTAGCTGAGTAGATTTTCCAATTTTCAATTCTTGGTTTTGAGTCTATTAACATTATAACATGCCAGCTTTATTTCTTTTTTACCTTCTTTTTACTTTTCTTTTAGTGATTTCTATTCTCTTTCTATACTTTTAACTTTTTTTTTTCTCTACTATTTATACTTTCTTCTTGACAAGAAGTTTCTATTTCTCTTCTTCCTTTAAAAACCTTTCTTTTATTTTGCAAAAACTCCTCAATCTTCTTGTCTAGATTTATTGATTCAACTGTGACATTCTTAGAAGTAGTTGGATTGTTCTACCTTATTCTTTTCTCTGTTTTTTTTTAGTCTTTCTAGTCTTTTTAATATTAGCCTAACATGTCTTTAACATGTAAAGTTCTTTCTTGTGGCCCTCTTTGAATTATCTTTTTCTTCTTTGTTATTTCTTGACTTTGGTCTTTGGTTGCTATATTTTTTTTATCTTGTACTTTGTTTCTGTAGTCTTTATTTTTCTAATTGCTTCTGTTTTCTTTAATTCTATTTTCTTTTTGTATCTATTTATCAGATTTTTTGCATTTCTCTGTTCTTTTTCTAAGTTTGTATCTTCCTATATCTCTCTTTGTTTTTTTGTATCTTTTGCTCTCTGCTGCTACTGCCTTCTTGTATTCTTTTATTATCTCTTGAGTTTTGCATTTTCAAAACATTGAAGTTCCATTGTACCAAACTTTTTTCTTGGTAGCTATATTTATGTCTTTTTGGCTTTTGAATAATACTACTGCATAATCTCTTAGCCTTCTTCATCTATTCAGTAGTATATATACTGCTATTGCCTTTCTAACCTTAAGTTCTTTTAGAAGAATTAGTTCAAATATTTCTTTTGGTATTTCTTTTAGTCTTGCTATAAACTGATTTCTTTTTTCTTTTCTTTTTTCTTCTTTTCCTATTGTCATTTTTGCTAGTTTTTATTTTTTAATACAATTACCTATGGAAATATCTGTTTAGCCTTTTTTTTAACTTTAATTACTGCTGTCATCCTATACATGCTTCTTCTCATTTTGTATAAGAATATATTTTTTACTTTCCTTACTAGATACTTGATTTCTTACTCTCAAAATTTTTTCAGTAGGTCCTATACAGTAAGCATTACTAAGTTTTTTTTGCTTTCTGTATCTGTGTTCTCCTTTTTTTGACTTTTCATTTTGCCTTTTATTTTTCTTTTTTTTTTCTGCATCTTTTTTTTCTCTCATTATTATTTTTTTTTTCTTTGTCTTCTTTTTTTTTTCTCTTTCACTTTTATTTTCATGTTTTTCTGTGTCAGAAATCATTCTAAACTAGTTATTGTGTTTTTTTGAATTTTGTTAATTGTTTCTTCTTTACTGTATTTATAATCAAAATTGACTACAATCCAAGTGTTACCCTTCTTGAATACTGCTTTAACTTCTATCATATATTTGTTAATTATTAGTAGTCTTTTTACAAACTTTGTTCTTTCTTCTTTTGAACTGTCTGGTACATTATATGCTGGTATTTTTGCTATATATATTAGTTTTTTGCTAAAATCTCTGTTTACAAATAATTATATACTTTGTTCTAATGATGTTTTCATAAAGCTGCTTCTTTTTATTTTATAATTCTATTTCTTTTTCCTTCTTTTTCTTAACTTCTAATTGCTGCTTTATGTCTTAACAATCTTGCTACATTATATTTGGTTTTAATGCTTTTTTTTTTTTTTCTCTTAAGTAGTCATAGTAGTACTTTATTAAACCATTTATAACTACATATATAAATACAGAATATTATTTAACTTATAAGTTGACCATCATCTGACCACCCAAATAGTACCTAAATATGATCTGCTATACTAATTTAGTTAGGACTAGAAATTATGTTTTTAATGCTTTAATTTCTTTTTCTATATATTTGTTTATTATTGTTTTCATTATTATACTTATGTCTTTTGTATCTTCTTTATTTCTTCTTCTCTTTTGTTATTTTTTTTCTTTTTTACTTATGTTTTGTTATAATTCTTCTTCATTAATATATTTACTGCATCTATCATTTGTTTTATCTTTTCTATATTCATTTTTGGTATGATTACTTCTTCTTTTGACATCATTTAATTTTTCTTACTGCTTATGCTTTCTACTGCTATTGGATGTTGGCTTACATGATTTATTTCTTCTGTTTATTTTTTCACACTAGTTAGGTCTTTCATGTTTACTTTAATTATTGCTTTGTATATTTTTCTTAGCGTTATCATTTCTATTAAGTCTATCTTCCATAATGTTGCTGCAAATATATTTTTTACATTAAAGTAGTTGTCTCTGTTTGCTAGTTCTTGCTCTAATTCTTTACTATCTATAAGTTTTAGTACTGTTTCTGTCCTTTTATTTACTAACTTTAGTGGCATAGACTTTTTTGGTTTTATTTATATTGACATTTAGCTATACTTGTGTAACTATTTTTAAATGCTTCTATCATATGACTTTGTAATACTTATATGTCTATTCTGCCTATTTCTGTACATGCTTATTTGTTTGTTTTCTTATATGTTTATGTACTCTAAAATGATTTGCAATTCTAAGTTAATGCTATTTTCCTAAAATTTTCTTTTTGGTTGCTGTTTTGTCAAGCTGGTCTTCTTTCTACTTGTTAAGTTTTTTTATTTTCCTTGTTGTTGCACTTACTAGGTCTGTTTTAAGTGCTTTTTTTTTGTCTAAGTCTTTAACTGTTGTTTAATACTGGTTTTTGTATAAAATACAATTTTCTTTTTTTATAAGTTTGTATTTTGGTGATCAGCAGAAAGAGTTTGGTTCTTTGTAATTATCATATAATTTATATATTATAAATAATTTTGAATAATTATTTCTTATTTTAAGTTTATAAATAGTTTTTTTATTTTATTAATATTCTAATATTTATGATTTTTTTTCTTTAGACATATTATAACAAATTCAAATCTACTAATCTAATTGTGAAAATTTTTTACAATTATTATATGATTATATATTATGAATAATTTTGAATAATCATTTCTTATTTCAAGTTTATAGATAGTTTTTTTATTTTATTAATATTTTAATATTTATAATTCTTTTTTTTTTAGACATACTATAGCAAATTTAATCTACTAATCTAATTGTAAAAGTTCTTTATAATTATTATATAATTATATATTATAAATAATATTAGATATAAATCAATTTTGAAAAGACTAAATAGGAATCAATTTTTTAAACTAGTTTTATAATTAATTAGTCTAGACCAGTTCTCATAAATAGCTAAATAGCTAATTAAAAATATAATATATAATCTTTTATTTTTAATTGTTGATGTTACATGATTTAAGACTAAAAATTATTAATAAACTAGTTTTTTATATAATATAAAATATAAGCATTTTTAATTTTTTAAAGCTAAGTTAAAAATCATAAAATGCAATATTTTTTCACTATGATTATGTAAATAATTTAATTATTATATTTATCAGATAATAGATCTAATAATATCTAGTAATATATTTAGTATAAATCAAGGAAGCAAAAGATATTCTATAAGATAAAATTGTAGATAATATAAATGATATAACAAATATTTAGAATACACAATATATAATATATACAGAATTAAAATTATAATAATAACAAATACTAATTTGTTGTTATAATTAGCATTACTCATATGATCTGTAAAATTAGTAGCCATCTTGGTCATATCATAATCTAATATAAAATATAAATATGATTGTATTATAATTTATTTTATTTTAATTTTAAATAATTCATAAAGTACAATAGATAAAAATATGATATTAAAGAGAAAATAAGACTTTGATCATATAAATTTTATATAATTAAATTACATATAATTAACAATTAAGTCAAAATATAATTTTAGTTTAATATGATTTTTTTGTTAATAAATTAAGAGATAACAATTCAATATTATATAAATACTATATATAATTATATCTATTTACTTCTTAAATTATTTTATATATATATTAATCATATATTGTTTGTTACAAAATTTGATATGGGGTGTGGCGACCTAGTGAAGTGGTCAGGTTGTCAACCCCCCAAGTGGTAGGTTGGGTGTTCAAATCCCATCG
>CAJVQA010011445.1:0-10707 GCA_910591915.1 Cetraspora pellucida
AGATAGAGTTAAAGTAGAGATTACTGTATTTAGTAACATATAATTTTTAATAGGCCAACACAGCCTTTATAATTAGTAACTATTTGTCTAGCCTTCATCAGCAATCCCCTTTTTTTTTATTTCTTGATATTTGTTTTTTCATGTTTTTCCTCTATACACATTTTTTTTAGTGCATTCTCTCTTAACAAGAAATTTTTTTTTTTGGTTTTTTACCTTCCTACAAATGAATAGTATTAGATTGGTGCTGTTCAATTGTAGGGTGGCAGACAGACGAGCTCGATCCAGGCTTTAGCAGGTCTGGTGCGGCAGGTCGCTCGTAGGTGCCAATTGGGTAACCACGTGATGATGGCACATGGAGTTAGACATAGTTCTATTTGTATATTGTTTGTACTAAACATTTATAAATAAACTTCTGACTGGTTGACCATCATGGCTGTCAAAGGTTAAAAAATAAAAAAAAAAAAAAAATCCTAATGTAGTAGTTGAGTTGTTATTCTTCAAGTAACAGATTTAAGGTTCAAATTTCATCTATGATAAAATTTTTGAAAATTATATTTGCATTATAATAACTGTCTTTTGTTGATTAGTTGGTCTTATGTAACTGTAATCCAAGTACACCAAGTTAGATTCTACTAACATTAAAAGCTTGAGGCATCTATATAAACTATAACATTATATATACATAGAGAAATATATATCTAGTATTGCATAAAACTTCAGTACAAACCTATGATAAGACTATCAAACATAGAAGACTCAAAAACTAAAGTAACAAAAACCTACTTGAAAATTTTTGAGTAAAAAGGTAATATGAATTTTCAATGATATCATTAAACTGGTTAAAGCTCACAAAACATCTTTATAAAAACTAAAAGTTAAAACCAAACAACAAATATATATAAAGAAACATATAACCAACTAGGCTGCTAAACTTGTTAAAAAAAAAAGATACAGAAGTATATTATATCAGGCTATCTAAATTGATAGTCTGAAATAAGACTGATGGTTTCAAGTTGCAACGAGTAAAAGATTATGAAGCAAATGTTAGAAAAATAGATACTGGAGTTCTAGTAAACTTTACAAAAATAAAAATAATGTAATATAATAGTTAAACAGATAACTTCTGTGACTGCAAATATTAAGTAACTATAATGTGTTGTATAAAACTAGGTTAGTATATATAAAATATAAAGGCTCTAGTAAGTTTTTTGTCAAAAATAAAGTAGTTCTAAGGGTACTAACTAGTGTCAAAAACTTGAATAAGTGTAGTCTTAAAGATGTTCTTATAATACAAAGAAAATTGCATATATAGAGGATTTAAATAGGCAAGATTCTTAGTTAGCTTGCAGATATAGTATCTAGTATAGAACTTATATAGTAATGTATAAGTAGACTACTTAAATTAGGCATCAAAAGTGCATATATGACTAGTTGTAACCTCTAATGTAAGGTAGCCCCTAGTGGCATGCTGTGTTTTATATATTTGAATAAAAATATCACATTTCAAAGATAGTGACTTTAACATTAGATAATATTTATAACTGCAAATATTAATCTAACTATAACATATTATATAAAACTAAATCAATTGTATATAAAACATAAAAGATTCTAGTAAATTTTCTGTTAAGAATAAAATAATCCTAAAAATAATAATATGCATTAGATATTTTGAATAAGTGTAACTTTGAAGATATTTCTATAATCAAGATAGATTATATATACAAAAATACTGTTCCTGATAGATCATCAGTACTGTTCCTGATAGGGTGGGAAAAAAAATTGATCTACATCCTGTTCCTGATAGACTGCTAGGTGGATGTTACACAAACTGTCAAATTAATCAAAGCATACTAATGATTATCAATCTTTTAGATATTGAAACGTTTAATTATCAAAAAAATCTAACTGTGCAAAGAAACATTTTACTTAACTTTGTTACGAAATTATACTGCTACTTTTTTTGATATATCTGATTGCTTATCACAGTATTGTCAAATTATTGCAATTAGTGGCATCTGAATTTGCCAATATTAATTACGATTAAGTATTTAGGGCATGACCACGATTTAAAGCTCTTGATTTCACATAAACAAGCTACATAAATTTTTTTTGTCTATCAGACAAAAAAAATATTTAGTTGTATTAAGCATAAGTGTTGACCTTTAAGATTTATATGGTTGTCATGTATGTGAACTATCTACTTATTAAGAAATATACAAAACTCAATTAAGAGATTAATTAATGCTAATATATACTACAAACACTCTGCTTAATCATGCAAAACAATTGGTTCCAAGGGAAAAGAGCACCTCTGTTGTTTTAAGCAAATATAATTTTAATATTCTTTTCCCTTGGCAGCCTTATATAAGGCAGCTATCTAATAAATAGAATCTATAGTGCTTTTATTTTATTTATTTTGTTTAAAAAAAAATTGTTCTGACTATAATACTCACTCTTATATTGCCTATTATTTTCTGATGTAAGTTTTTCTTCCTTGTTTTCTTCCTATTGGATATTGGAATTGGTTGTTGAAACATCAGCATTCTCTTGAACAGTAAATGTCAATGAGTTCTACACTTCATCTCTGTTAGCATTAATGTTAGCATAACAAGCAATTCAATTGAATCTTACTTTTAGAGACCATAGAGGATCACTCAACAAATGCACAAGATTCTTAGGTTGAAAATTGACTGATCTGTTATTTAAGAAACACATATAAGCATACAGTGGTGCATGCCCTGAATTGACGCATAATTACAAAATAATCCTGCTAAAGGATTTTAAATATACAGATTTTTCAACTAAAAATTCATAAACTTATATTCATATCTACTATATTCTTCCTTATAAACTAAGGATTCATAAACTAAGCATATGTTTCCTTATAAACTGAGGATTCATAACCCTAATTCTTTTTTATAGACAAAGGAATCTTGGGATCTCATAGTTCTGTATAATTATCACATATTTATTGAGAATAATTCATATTTTATAAAAACAGCTTTGCACAAGTACAATATATATAGCTATTTTAAGTTGTTTAAGCTGTTATTGCATTAATTCATTTCTTTTGTTGGAAAGAGAAAGAGGAAAGCAAAGCATAAAGACAAGACTAAAGTTAAGTATATTACGTTTCTTTTGCATTCTTCGCCCAGATTTTTCTATTACTAATCCACTGATATAATTTCACACCATTTTCAACAGAATTATCATTCAAACATAGTCTTTTTGTTATCACAGCATTTGTAAACTCTTTTGGATTCCAATCACACCCTTGTTCAAGAAATAATTCTTCTAATGATCTCTTCATCGCTAAAGCCATATTATTTTCTTTTCCACCATTTGATGTACATGACTAAAAATAAAAATAAAAATAAGTATATAATGATAAATAAATTAAAGTAAAATTAACTAATGCTAATAGACCTACAGATTGAATAGAAGCTCTATGCTTATTACGAATTCTTGTAGTATTTCATCTACGAACAGAAGGTGGAAGTTCTATAAATTTAAATATGTTAATAAGAATTCTTAAATTAATTCTAATATACTTGTTGAATTTAATACCTTTATATTCATCACTCTAAGCATATTTTACAAATTCAGCAAAAGAGTCATCATATTCATCATCATAAGCATTAATATTTTCAGTATCGCAAGTGTAATCTTGGTCGAGGTTATTTAAATGATTCTTTGGTAACTTGTTATTTAAAGATTTTTTAACAAGATTTGAAAATTGGCTAGGTTTGCGATATTTTGCTTTATGTATTTTTGATGCTCTGACCATTGTAAGAATTGAAATATTGTTAATTGAATGAAAAGGATCTTTCATAGTTGTTTGACATTCATTTAAAAAAAAAATATCATCACCTACAGCATTAAAGAGTTGTAAAATCTCTTGATAGGCTTGTTTACTGGACCCATTGTAAATAAGATAATTTTTATTCTCTGATGCAATTGCTTTCTTCTTATTTTTGAAATGCTTTACTAATTTTTTCTTTAACATCTTGTTTTTGTAGTTTTCCATGTGATAAGTCTATATAAATTCATGCTGCGTAAATGTGTTTACAAGCATCTCTAAATGATCTATTCCAGACATAATCATAACATGTGCACTCATTAGTTGATATATTAATGAGATAATGAGATGCTGGTATGTTAATATTATCACAATTGATTAATTTAATAATCATTTTATTAATTTGTTCTGACACCTCTGTTGAAATATTAATGTAATGATTATTATAAGATGAGCAAAATATTGTGCTCTGCTTTTTAACAAACATATAATTTGTTTGTTCGGGTATTGGAATAATGAAATCGAGTAGTGCATAAAGGTGACCTTGATTTATATGATGTTTTTGATCGATCGGCTTTTTGAATGGCATTTGTTTGTGTTCGATCATACGCATATTCCAATAAGTTGCCAGATCTGCATTAGATAAAGTTTCACCTAGCTCACTTTGAACCAATGACTTTTTAATAAATTTGACATCATATAAACACTCAATGAATGATAAAACTGTCTGAGTTCTGCTGCGCTATGATTCTATAGTTTTATTCATTCTCTCTGTTAAGTTATTTGTTGTCATCGGCTTTGCATCAGTTAAAGCATACATTTGTAGTTCTCGCCCTCCATCAATAAAACCTTGCCTCCATTTATCGCAAATCCAATTCATTTCCAAATCACGAATCAAAAGATTTTTGACATTGTCATCAAGTGGTAAAAAGTATATAAACTTCTTATATTCATTTCCCATTTCAGCTGCCTTATTATCAGATTTATTCTGGCCTACAATTTTGAAAACCAATGCTACAGAATATTATAAATTCCAATCAACTTTCCATTGTTGTAAATGTTCTTCTAAAGTTGACATTATATGAAACTAACATAAAATAGTACCATGAACAAGATTTTGTAATGCAAGTTTGGTCAGCTGATGCTTATCTATCATAGCCAACAGATTCCAATATGATATACATTCATGTATATGCTTAAAACCCTACCTATCTGGCAAATCAATATATCAATATTGGTGCATACAATGAGGATTATTGCATGGAATATTAGCCTTTACTGCCTGTACTGCTAACCATATTGTATAATAGTTTTCTTTATTACTAAAACTAAAAGCCAGTGGAGAATCATATCCAGCCTGATCCTTGATAACTATAGACAATACTGGTGCACCTTCATTATTTAAATCATATTTACCATCAATTTCAAAACAGAATTGTCCATAATCATGGCCTTAACTAAGCTATAATTCATCGCTTAAAGTTAACTGATAATAGTATTCTGAACTATTTTTTGAAGCTAAGATGTCCTGACATTGGTAATAAAGAACTTTTCCTTGTATTTTCAATTCCAAAGTAAGCAATTGATCCAAAATAGTCCATGGACTGGCATCTTCACGTAATCAATGATCATCTCTTTCAATAAGCCTTTTTAATTGTTGTTCATTATACAAATCTTTGCCTGATTTATGCACATATCGAAGATTGATCTCATCTGCATTATTGTATGGGAATAAGACTTTTAATGCAATTTCCATTCCAGAGGTACAGTGTTCATGATATGCAGCTATTGCCATATCACGAGTTTGAAGACTCAAATTGATTCTGCCTAACTTTGGTTCTGCTGCAAGTATTTACAATAATCTATATATACTCTTAATAACTAACTGTATTGGTAAAGGTTCTTCAATGTCAGAAAGCATAACTTTTATAATAATCTGAACTGTGCATTTGTGCATGTCGAAAGGTTATTTTTTAAATAAAAATTTAGACATTCAGATTTACACTCTCCAAGTCCACCACATGCTCTTTCACAATCATTACTGCCATCACAAAAAAGAAGCCATCTCCATATTGTTAGATCTGATGCCATGTGTTGTTTTATTTTAATTACATGATCACGACCTTTATTGGTAAGCTCAAGTATATTGTCTAATTTATTTGTTATTTTGATTTGTCCTTTACTAGTTTTCTATGCAAGATAATCAATAGCACTTTCAACCTGTTTCAAAGTAATAAGTCCAGTCTTGATATTTTCATTGACATAGAGCTAACTTGTTTTTTTGAGTTTACAATTTGTAAATAAAGATAGTGAATTAATATACGTTTCAACTGCACATCCAAATAGTAAATTAATACTTCTATCACTGTTAATATAATGTTGAGAAAGTGGATATATTGTACTCATTTTCTAAAAAAAAATAAATAAATAAATAAAAAAGAAAAAAAGAAAAAAATTGTAATAAACCTTTAACTATTATAAAGTATTTTAATTAACTGCGTATTTTTTAATTAATGTAATAATATATTTCAACTTACTTAGGTTTTAATTTTTATATAACAGCATAAGTTTGATAATTTTGTACTATTATATATCCACTTGAAAGTAGATATTCTCTTTCTTCTATTATTCTCAATTTAAATATACTTAACGCATTTATTTTGTTAATAACATCATCTCACCTACAAGTTCATGAGACAAAAGCATACTTAAATGAAAGATGTTTCTTTTTATACTTATTACATTATCGATCACTCTCCATATCAGTTAAAATCTAGCGAACAATATACTTTTACTATTTGTTTTTAAAATGCAATAATGATCACCTAAATAAATAAATTACTTTGATCAATAATCGATCAAATTAAAAGCACCACATATACAGATATAACAAATGATAAGAAAACCTGAAATAAATATCAGGTTCAATAATTCTCTCCAGTGATTAATCATATTATAATAAAGAATACAAATTATGCTAGGACTTCTATAGTTATTAATTGGTAATAAATATTATACAATTATTATGTTATATTTTAAGATAGTAGTTTATTGTATTTGCTAATTACTGATTTTGATATAAATAAAGAACACCTTAAATATGCACTGAAATAATTAGATATGATTGGGTTTTTATTAGGTATTGAATAATCGGTTGTAATAAATCAAGAAGCATTGAAATAATTAGATATGATGGTTTTTATCGGTTATTAAATAATCATTTGTAATAAATCTTAGGTCGTTAAGCACTAAGATTTTAATTTATATATATGAGGCTCAAAAGCTATATTGTTATTAATATATATGGTATTAATATATATAGTAATTAGGATGTTTATTACCCTTATTACACTATCAGACAAATTTGCCTGTATGAACATAATAAACCTGTGATATATACATATAAAAAATAACACTTTGCGATATAATATGTATTATCTTATTTTATATCGATATAGATTATTGTGTCTGTTATGCTTTACCCAAATATTTAATTATTAAATCTACTATTAATATTAATGTTAAAGCAAAATTATATTAGTGCCAATATGGAGGTTTGTGTAATATCCATCTGGCAGTCTATTAGGAATGGGATGTAGATCAATTTTTTTTCTCACTCTATCAGGAACAGTACCAACGATTTATTAGAAACAGTATTTTTGCATTATATATATATACAAAAAATTTAAATAAGGATGGTGATCCTAATATAATGATCAGGTTGTTATCTTCCAAGTAGCAGGTCTAAGGTTCAAATTCTACCTATGATGAAATTTGAAAATTAACCTGTGTTATGACAAACTGTCTCTTGACAATCAGTTGGATTTGTGTATCTGTAATCTTAAGTTACATCATCTTAAATAAGAACTTAGAGCATCTATGTCAAATGTAACATTACACATATATAGAAGAATGTTAATAACTGGTGTTACATAAAACTTTAGTGCAAACCTATAATAAGACTATTGGGTGTAATAAACTAAGGAACTAAGAGTTAGAAGCCTACTTGGAAACTCTTAAATAAAGAGATAGCATGAACTTTTGATAGTATAGTCAGACTGATGGAAGCCTATGAAATATCTCCAAAGAGATAGGCAGATAAACTGAATATCAAGATATATAGAGAAGCATATAACCAACCAGGCTATCAGAATCATCAAAGGAAAAAGATACATAAGTATATCATACCAGGCTATCTAAATTGGAAGTTGGAGAAATCTTGTCAGTCCTAAGTAGTAGTTAGTAAAAGATGATGAAGAAAACATTGTGATGATAGGTACTGGGATTCTAGTAAACTTTATAAAGATAAAAATAATATAACATAGTGGTTAAACAGATAATCTCTGTGACTGCAAGTGTTAGGTAACTATAGCATGTTGCATAAAACTAGATCAGGTGTATGTAAAACATGGAAGGTTCTAGTAAGTTTTCTGTCAAGAATAAACTAGTCCTAAGGATCTCAAAAGTATTGAGTACTTTAGATAGGTGTAGCCCAGAAGATGTCCCCATGATCACAAGTCAGATTACATATGCAGAAGGTTTAAATAGGCAAGACCTGTAGTTGGCTTGCAGGTATAACACCTAGTATAAAATCTGTATAATAATGTATAGGCAGACTACTTAAATTAGGCACCAAAAATGCATGTGTAACTAGTTGTAACCTTCTATGTATGGAAACCTCTGGAGGCATCCATGTCTAAATACTTGAATAAAAAAATCGATTCCTAAAGGCAGAAACTTCAACATTAAAAAAAAAAAAAAAAAAAAAATTTAAATAAACAAGAACCATAGTTGACTTATAGGTATAATATTTAATGTAAAACCTGTATAGTAATGCATAAATAAACTACTTAAATTAGGCACCAAAAGTACTGTACATATGTGACTAGTTGTAAACTCCTATGTAAGGAAACCCCTGAAAGCATTTGTGTTCTATAAATTTGAATAAAAACATCACTCCCCAAAAGCAAGAACTTTAACTTTTTTTAAAAAAAATTAATTGATTCCATTCGATAGATTCAACAATTAAAATCGGTGAATGAAAATTTGACCCAGTATACTTCGCAGCTTATTGGGTAGTATATGTAACTATATAAGATCATATAAATCATCTAGTAATGCTGTGCTTCAAACTGTCAAGGTGAAAAAATTGACAAACAAATAATAAAAAGAATTAGAAAACAAACAGATTAAACCGATCAATAAGGTAATATGCATGATATTATGCTTTATGTTGCTCTGGAAGTTTACAATTTACAAAAGCCACAGATATTTATACTTTCGAAGTCATCATAGCAAAGACGTCGACCGGATGAAAAATTTTGACGATTATAGGTTTGATTTTGAACTTTAATAAATATCTACAAAACTTGCTGTGTTAAATTGTCAAGGCAATGCATGGATCTTGATTCTCAAAAACGAAGATTTAAATATGTACATAAATTCTACTTCTACCCACATTTGGTGATAACGAGTTAAAAAAACATGACAATTAAACAATCACCCTTTTAATCCAGCTAGTCACAAGTTGAATATTTAACAGAAGCGACCGTAGATAATTCCAATATAACACCATGATTTTCAACCAATCATATTTCAAATTGGCCAATCAGATTGCAAAAAAAGATTCACGGAGATTCAAAGACGTAATAAGGCGAAGCAAAAGCACCAATTCATCCATTAAATTTACTCGTTTCTTAGAAAGTTAAGCTATCTGGTGCTTTTAAAAAAAGTATAAAAAAAAACTATTCATCAATCGTGTAACCATATCGAAATTATCTACATAGCTCGCTTCTTTTAGAATATAAAACACGAAATACTTAGGACCTTATCTAAAAAATGTTGCTTTGAAATTTGATTTGGCTGGATACCAAATTTTTTTTTAGATAGGTGTATGTAGTGACTGGTCTCGTTTCAACTAGTAACTCGCAAATTAAACTTAGAAGAGTACTCGATGATTATTAGTTATTCGATTTATGAAATTAATTTGGTGAAAAATTGTCAATTAAATAATTTTCAAGTAACTTCGAATAACTCGCAAGTTAAAATTACGTGATTTGGAGAATGCATTAATTCGAGTCATTCGAGACACGAGTTGACGAGTCCAGTCACTAGGTGCACGATATGCCTCTAGCAAATTGATAACTCTGCCTGTGGGTGAGGGCTGGCCACCTGGGTGGTCATAATTTAACTGGATCATTCGCCTACGCATATCTTTAATGTGTGCCAGGTTCGTAACGCAGCAAAAATTCTTCAAAGCTCGTTTATGTTTGGGTTAGGAATTAGAAGGGAGTAGTTTATACATTTAATTGCCTAACGAAACTTTTTGTCAGAGCACTAAAGGTGTTTTCTTATGCTGGTTTTTTGAGAAATAAGTAATTTTTGACAAAACGAACGTTTGTTTTGAATTTTCTTGATCGTGTTACGTTCCACCTGATCTTGAAATCCGACTCGTAGTTCAGGAAATCTGCGCCACAAGTCTGGCACACATTCAAGAAGTGCCGCAGATGGCTCGAGTGATACTCACCCGGGTTGAAACACTAAATATTCAACACTGATCTAGGCTTTACTTGTTTGTGCTGATAATATGTGCACGTCGTTATGGCAGATCAGTATAGTATAAGCCGAAATTAAAAGGGAGTAAAAGCTATACTATATTGATCAGCTAACGCTAACCCTAACGCTAATATATATAACATCGGTTCAGTATGGTAGGTATAAATTCCAAAATTCGGCCTATACTATGCTGATCTGCGAAAATACTATAGCTGAATAGTTTTTAATTTCAGTCTATATTATATCAGTGCACAAGATTCTATTGTAAAATGCCGGAACAGGAGGAAACGTTGATGTTACACAATTGATTTTACACACGGTGTGAAACACATAAAAAAATTTTTTTACAA
>CAJVQA010011446.1:0-10707 GCA_910591915.1 Cetraspora pellucida
GATATGCTGAACTGATAAGTTAATAATGTTTGTAATAAGAGAAGGATTAGAGCATGTTAGCCAATGTGAGTGGGAATTAGGAAAATTATATCGAAAGCAGTTAGGATTCATGAAGATAGTTGAATAGATGTTGTAAAGAGAAAAGTATATAGGTAGTTTATTGAGTAAAGCTTTAATTTTGAAGGCTTTTGATTGATTAAGCTTAAAGCTAGTAAAGTTTGATGAAGGTTTTTGGTTATAATTAAGGTATAACTATGTAGATTTCCAGTCTATATAATGATTAATATGAGCCTATTTATTGTTTCTTTTTTGTGATAACCACATTGCTAATATATGTGCTTTGCAGATATTTATGATAAAATGTCTAATAGGGAGCTCAACATAATTTTGTTCCCATTATAGGATATAGAAAGGATTGTAAATATTTGTATATTGAAAAATTAGAGGCAAGGAAAAATTGTGTTGTTTTGCTAAGGAATTAGCTATATTATTAAAAATATTGTCTGTATAAGCCTAAACTTTGTAAAAGTTAATGTTTAAGCTAAAAGATTTAATGATATTAAGAAAAATGTGCCAAGGGTGTGGTGACTTAGTGAAGTGAATAAGTTGTTATACCCTCAAGTGGTAGGTTGTGAGTTCAAAACCCATCAACAGCAAAGTTTGGATAATCACCTATGTAATATATAGATGATATTACGGTAACGGCATTCTGTTGATCAGTTGGGATAGAATACCTGTAACTATGGTCATACTAGCATGACTGGCAGGTCTGGGAAATTTGTGTAACTTGTTACACAGAGGAATGCAAACCAGTACCAGATGGTGCAAACCTAAAATAAGTCCTCGGGCTATGTAAATCTGTAGAACTGAGAAGCCAGAGCCCACTTGAAAATTCTGAGCAGAGAGGTAATATGGATCTTTAATGATACTACTGTAAAGGCTAAACCTAGAAAATGGATACCAATGTGAAGGATTTGGGTGAACAAGAACCTCAGGTAAGGGGTACCACCAACTAGGCTACCAAATTTCAGACCAGAGGAAAAAAATATTAGGCTGGCCTCAATATACCAAGAACAGGTCACAGTTCTTCTGAGTTATCTGGATTGGAAGTCTAGGTTCAAAGCAGAGGTATACTAAAAGTACTAGAGATATGCTGTGAAGTTAGTACTAGGGTCTGGATGAACTCAATAAGGGTAGCCCATATTAGTGTTCTAAAAGTAGGTAGATAGTTAATAACAGAGGGCCTTCTGCGCCTTACTGACAGGTAACGTACTCTGAAATGTGTAATGGCCTAGGAACCAGTACAAAAAGAGTAGGTACTATACTGCTCAGACAGTATACTGAGTAGATATATATGAGGGGTTAGTTTGGAGATTCCAATATGACAGGATGGATAATCAAAAGGTTTAAATAAATAATCTCCTAGTAGGTTATAGGTACGGCATCTAGTATAGAACCTTAAGGTGAACTACTTAAATAGTCAACCAAAAGTTGCATATATGACTAGCTGTACTCTCATCTCTGTAAAAATAGTTATAATAGCTAACCCAATATAAAGTTAATAAAGTATCGCCACAAGTATGACCTTAGCAAAAAAAAAAAAAAAAAAAAAAAAGAAAAGTGTGCTATAAAGGCCATGCATTAAATTTGAAAAGTTTATTAGAATTGTTGAGTTGAATAGAGAGTTTGTAAAATTTTGAGATAACTAATTGTGAATCAGTATAAATTTGAAGTGTTGCATTTTGAGGTACAGTTGAGATTGCTAATAAGATAAAAAAGAGCTCTGCCTTATAAGCTGATGGCCAGTGATGGATTTTAGCTGAAAATTTATGAAGCATTTGATTGTTATTGTTAACTTGGACCTATCCAATGCCTATTGAGCTTTGTTCAGTTCCAATATCAGTTACTAATTCATCTGTATAAAAAATAAATTCCTTATAAGATGAATTGTTTTGGAAAATTTCTTCGAGTTTGTTTGAACAGTCATTTGGTTTAAAGATTTTTATGATAGTTGAATTTGATATATTAATAGTAGGATGGTTTTGGAAAATTTGTAAAGGATGTTTAATTGCTGTTGAATAGATAAGATCTAGGTAATTAGCATTGAATTTGAGTTTAGAGGTTTTTCTTCCTAGGAAGCTAGTACAAATAGTTGCCAAAATGTTAATTGTACATATTTGATTAATTCTGTTTGAGTTAAGGTAACATCCAGTACATGGTGTGCAGTTTAATTCTAGAAGAGAGTAGTAGTAATTGTGTTCTAAATTAATATTAGTATTCCAATATGATATGGAAAACTGATTTGTGATTGGAAGATATTTGCAAATTTTGCCAATAATGATCTTATTGTTATCATTATTGAAAGTGAATAGCCAAGGTTTGAGTTTTTTCTTAATTGGTAAAGTGTTGTATGTGAAGGCATTAACTCTGAGAGGTTGAAAGTGAGAGAGAATTAAGTGATGTATTCTATCAGATAAAATTGTATCTTCCAGATAGGTAAACCAAGAAGGTTGTCTTTCTTTTATTAGACAGCAAAGTCTTGGTGAAAGGTGGTGCTATTGGAGTAGTGTGCTGTTGTCTGCAGTACATAATTGTTCTAGATAAAGTATGTTGTTTTTGCGAAGTTGTTTTCTAAAAATATAATATTTGGGATGTTGACTAAATATTGGTTCTAATTGTTGGTAGCTATCATAAACAGTATTAGGCCACAAAACATTAGAGTTTGCTAAAATTAAGATGCCAAGATGTTGTAAAAGTTGTATAATTTTAAAATTAAGTATGAGTTTGTTAGGTTCATCTATAAGTGGTTGGCTATGTTAAAGAATATTGGTGGCAGACCAGAGGTTGTTTTGAAGTTGCTGTAATCTAATTTTAGTAGAAATACCAAGAATCTCTGAGTTGTTAATTCTTTGTTGAAAGTAAGTTATATGATGTTGTAGTTGGATATCCCAAATATTATATACATTATATATATGAGAGTTTAGCATAGTACTGTTAGGGCTAATATGAGAGAGTTTAGCTTTGTATTTAATCATAATAAGATATTTAGATAAAAGTTTGTCACAGGTAGAATGTTTGAGAATGATATTGTGTAGTCTGTATTCGATGGTAGGAATAATTACAATATTAGTAATATATATAGCTTGTTTATCTGTAATGTTGATAAGTTGGATTGCTTCATTATAAATTAGTTGGCTTTGTTTAGTATGTGAATTATTAAGGGTAAACCAATATTCTAAGAATTTGAATAGTTGGTTAGCAGGAATTAGTATAAGTGATAAACTAAAAAAGTGAATAGAGATTGTAGATGATATGTTTGAGGTGAGAATTAATTTAGTTAGGTTAATTTAAATATCAGCCATATGGTAGAAAAAGGTAGCTGTAGCAATAATAGATTGTAATTCTTCTTTGAATTTGGCTATCCAAAGTGTATCATTCATATATGCTAGTACAGATACAGAGGTTTGAAGTTGTTGAAACTTTGGTCGAAGCAGACTAATATTCCACCTTGTAGCCAAAGTGTATTCTGAAAAGTCTGAAGCTATTTTGGTTATAAGAGGGTTATAGTAAATTCTTCAAAAAAGTAAAGTAATGGTTTCTTTTTGATCAATGTCATTTTAACATTGTAGAAGTTAGTGAGGCCTAAGTTTGTAATAACACAATTATGTCAATTAGTAAGTAAGTTAGTAAGAATGGTAATAAGATTAGGTGGCATTTGTAATCATGCTAAGGATTTGGTAAAGAATGTAAGGTCTACAGAATCATAGGCTTTACTTATATCCTGAGATAAAAACCAAAGTTGTTTTAAGTTACAAGAAGCTTTTTCAATAACATTGTTTAGTATATATATAGGAATAGCTATGCTGTTACCAGGTAAAGCTATATAGTTAAAAGGTGATAGGATTTTGTGATGTGTAAAAATGTAATTAAGCTGATTGGTAAGAAGTTTTGTGTAAAGTTTTTTAACATGTTCAAGTAAACTAATAGGTCTGATGTTGGTTAAATTGCTATCGAAGATAGATTTTTTGGAAATAGTGAAAATTCTTCCTTCTTTTCATTAATTTGGGATTTGACCAGATGTAAGACAGCGATTAAAAAGAGCTATGATTGTATCAAGGAATGCTGTTTCAGCATGTTTGAGCATCTCATAGCTGATATCTGATAGTCCACATACTTGTTGTTAGAAAGTTGATTAATAACTTCAAGAACTTCTGTAGAAGAGAATTCTTTAAGTGCTGATTGATACTATATAGAATCGATGTTGGGTTTGGGTTGGTATTCTTGTTGCCACATTGTGTTAAATAGTTGTAATTGGATGTTTCAAGAGGCTGTCCAGTCATCAAAGTGTTATTGAATATGCTGTTTAATAAGTGATGGTTCAGTGATAACATTATTAGGTTCTTTAATATTGTCAAACTTAACAGAATCTTTGTGTCAATTAAGTATACTATTAATCATTAATGTTAGGCTATTTTGGAGTTTAGTGCATCTTTTAGCTATATTATCATTAATTTGTTCTCTTATATTTTTAATATTTTCTAAGTTTCTAGCATGGTAATTGTTTTCCATTCAGTGTTAGTTGCAGATATTTAGTTAGATAAAAGATTGGAATTTTAAGGCAGTTCAAATATATTAAGATGATGAAGAGAGTTGAGTTGATAAATATCGAGATTATGAAGTACAGATATGGGATTGTGGTTTTGAATTAAAGTTTTGACTTTTCTAATGATATTGCCTAGTTTTTTAAGTCCTGAGTGTAATTTCGATGCCTTGAAAGAAAAGATATGTTAAAAGTTATGAACAGTGAATTTTTTATTTAGGATGTGTTGCAAAGCAGCTGAGATAATACTAGTTTGAATTTTGTGCCAAAAGGCATTAAGTGATTCTGTAATATTAGTTGTAAAAGAGGCATTATTGTCTTTAAGATTGGATATAACTTGTTCAGAGAAGTTTTGCCAAAGATCTTGGTTCATTTGTTTATATACAAATATTCTATGCTTAGTTTTGGTTGCTGATTATTGTTTACCAGTAATTGTATAAGGAAATTCCTAGAATGATATAAGTATATTATGATCACTGAGTGTACTTTGGTTGGCATCATCTGTGTAATAAGAAGTTAAATATCAGATAATAGAGTGGTTGGCCCAGATATAGTCAATTCAACTACTATATTTGCTACTGTGCCAGGTAGGAGACAAAGATTGTGTATGTTTTGCTAAGTCATACATATTATTATATTAAAGAAAATAAATTAGTTTAAGTTTGATAGATGATGATTGTAGGTTGTCAGAGACATTAAAGTCACTTATGACAATTGATTGTATATTGTTTGTGTTTGCTTCTTGGATCTATTGTATGATATTGTTTTGGATAAGAAGTCTAAGTTGGAAATCATCACAAGCTAAATAAACTAATATAATGCAAAATTTAAAGTTATGTTTAGAAAACAGGTTAATTGCAATAGCAAATTCAGGAAGATTGAGTGTTTTGTGAACATGTGGTTTAAGATGCTTTTGGATCATGATAGCTGTTCCAGCTTTACAACTATCAGTATATGACCAATAATAAATAAAGTATTAAGATCTTGAAAATTTATCATGTGCATTGTTTTGTAAGATTTTGGTTTCTGTAATGCTAGCAATATAAATATTATAAGATAGACAGTAGTCCTTCTATGTTTGTTGTTTTAAGTTATCATTGTATTCTTGTGTATTATGTATGCATATTGACAGATAAAGTAGTTTATATAAAATGGGTATAGGTGTTTCAGCTGTTAGTACTTGAAAAGCAGATTGAGTATAATTATTAAAGTAAAGGCTAGAAGATGTGGCTATATGATTAGAATTAAAGATAGATGATAGATTGATAAATGAGGGTGCTAAGGATGAGTTATCAAGAAACAGTTAGTCAAGTGAAGATAAGTTAGTATGGGGTAAAGTATTATTTGGTATTGTTAGCAGAGGTAAATGCTTGTAAAGTTTATATTGAAAAGGTTGAATAAGATGGTGTTCATGAAGAGTAGGGTCTGAAAGGTCAGTGTATATGTGCAGTTTAGTTTTGTTTTCATTAATAGATATTTTAAAACTATGTTTAAAGAAATGTTTTTAGAGATAAGATAGAAATTCTTCAAATGTTATATGACAATGTATAGTAGGTAGATTATATAATAATAGGAATTTGTTATAGCATATGTTTGTTCCTGCAAGAGGTTGAATGTTGGGAACAGGAACTTGAGATGTTAAGTTGTCTTCTACAAAATCATTTACCATTTGAAGCTCAGCTTGCATAGCTGTGAAGGTTGCTATAGTCTGCTCTGTATGTTGGGTCTAAACATCATTAACTTGGTCCTTTACATAAATGGGCTTTACCACCTGCCTACTTATATCATTTTCCTTGCCAACTACTAAGAGTGTATCTTTTGACAAAGTGGTGGCTGCATCTATGAGGTTTGTAGAAGACAGATTTATTGAAAAAGGGTTTTCTTAAAGAAGAGAGGTTCTTTAATTAAGAAAGGTATTGAGTATGATATTTTAAATTTGTCTTGTAATATTTTGTTAGCCTCTGAATAGGCTGTTTCTTAGTAATATGTATTAATTTGTAGATATGTTAGAGATTTGTTAAGAGAGTTAAAGAATGTCAAAACTCTTGCCAATAGTTCAGTACTAGTAGGTTTGGAGGTAATAAGTTCTACTGCTTTTTGTTTGTCAAGTTTGTCAATATAATGATTTTGTGCTAAGATGTTTTGATATAAATTAAGATATAAATAAAAGTAATAGCTACGACATTTGGGATTGGTTAAAACATTATTGATTTTGCAAGCAGATTTTTCTATTTCTGTTGCAAGCTTATCAAGAAGAGAAGTAGAAATTTGTTTGTTAAAGAATGCTTCATGTTTGCTGTTTTTGTAAAATATAGATGGATCGATTTCAGATTGTTTCCAAACTTCATTTTCTTGTTTTAGGAAGTCTGTATATGATTTTTTAAAGATATTATTTAATATTTGTGAGAAATTATGTTAAAATTGAAGGTTGGAAGTTGTTGTAGATGGGTTTGTATTTTCTGGTTCTTTTCCTTTATTTTTGGATTCTGTTTTTTCTAAGTAGAGACAAGCTTCTTCTTTACAAGTAAAAATATGAAAGTTGGCTAATTTAATTATTTCATTTCGACATTCTTATAAGTTGTAAGATTGTTGAAATTGTATTTCGGTGGGTAAGGTTTCTTTTAGATAAGAAATAAATTTTTGTCAAATTTGATATTTTAAGAAGTTGAATACTTTGGTTTCATCTAATATTTAGGCAATTGTCAGTTGTATATTGGAAAAAATTGTTTAAACCATTGTTTTAAATAATCTAAAGAATTTGCAAGAGATGGAATATTTAGTTTTTAGTGAAATAGTGTTTTTGGAATATTAAAATCAAGGTAAATATTAAATTTGCTATCAGATCTGATTATGACATATTGCTTTTCTTTGTTAAAGTCAGATACTTTTGATATAATGTTAATCTTTTAGCTCAGAGTTGAAAGTTTTCAGTAAATTTGATATAATTAATTGCTTGGTAGTTATTTAAAAGATATAAATGAATACAAGCCAAGTTAATACAAAGTTGAATGCTGTTTTGGTTAGTATATGAAGAAATAGTAGCTGAGAAGGCAAAGATTTTGAAGTAGTTAAGTTTTGTAAAAAGAATTGTTGTAAATGGCAGGATAAGTTTTTTGAGAGTTTCTTCAAGTATGTTAAAAGGAATAGTAATTGCTTTGTCTGTATTAGGGTTAGTTTTTTGGATGAATTTAATAAGAAATTCAGATTTGTTTCTAGCCATTTTGCAGATAATATGGTAAAAGCTAGCTTTAAGAGCTTTTTGTTTAGAAGTTTCAGGTTTGATTTCATTACTAGGTTAAAAGTTATGTAGGTAAGATTTAAGAAAGTTGAAAATTTTTCTTGAGAATTCAGTTTGGAGTTGTGATTTATCTTTCATATTCTCAAAAATTGGAAAGTTGGCAAGCCAGTCAAATGTTGGGTTGGCTTTAATTTTTTGTTGATTGTTAGTAGTGTTAGTTTGTGTTAGCTGTTGTTGTTGTTTGCTTGTTTGTTGATGTTGTTGCTGTTGATCATTAGTGTAAGATGGGTTTTGGTATAGTGGTTGTTGTTGTTGTTGTTGTTGTTGTTGTTGTTGTTTGTTATCATTATTAATATTATGATTATTGAGATTCATATGATTTGTAGTATTGCTGTTGTTGTTAAATGAGGTTGTAAAGGTGAGTTCAGATGTGAGTGAATTGTAAGAGCTAATTGTTTGTTGAAGTTTTTGAATGAATGTTGAAGAAGAGCTTGATTGTTGAGCGAATTGTTGTGTGTTGGTACAGGCTTTATGGTAGGGTTTATCATTATATAAAGTAGCATCAGTTGCCAGGTAGTGTTGGTTATTTATTTCTTTACAGACAATAGATAAATTACATTTAGCACAAAGATAATTATGTATTGTTGGTAAGGATAATGCTGTAGGTGATAGCAGAACAAACTTAGTAAAGTTTGCAATAGTATTTGCTAAAGTTTTTTTGTCTTTAGGTTTTAAGATAATTTTTGTAGTTTCGTGTTGTTTGTAGGTTTAGTTGGTTGTTGAGATAAAGTGTGTATAATATTTGACACAAAAGCATAAGACAACAGAGCTAGATTCAGGTGCTTTAAAGTAATGACTACTTTTGATGCTTCCTCTAAGTTTAGTAATATTACAGTTGTTAGGTTGTTTATTTGCAGAAATAGGATGTGATAAGGTTGCTGCATCTTTATGAATACCAATACCAAAGCTTTTAAGACACTTCTGATAGAAATAGTTGAGGTCGATAGTATCCAGTACAGTTGTTACAGAGGTTGGCATTTTGTTCTAAAAATAGATAGATATATATATTTTTTAGAAAAATTTGTTTTGTTTAGGGGTTTCTAGACTAGTTAACAAGGTTTTGAAAAGAGTTTAGGTTTCAGATAAGCTGATTGGATGTTTAGAAAATTCTAATGGGTACTAGAAAAGTGAAATTTCCAGGGCAACTCAGCAAGTTTTCCTAAACTTGCCAATGAAAAAACCTGCAAAGAGCAAGTTTTTGTTTTCACTTTTTGCTTGTATCTCTGTGAGTTTTGGTTTTTTTTTAATAAATTATATATCAAATGTCCATCTCAGTAAGCTAAACAACTTTTAAATAGATATAAAGATAGATTTAATTAGTAAAATTATGTGTAAAGGGACAAAACTCAAAAGCTTGGTTTTTGGAACTTTTCTCAGCAACCAAGTGTTATTTAAAAATAAAACTTAGCTGCATAGAAGAAGAAAATTGTGCTGAACAACTTTACTTAAGAGGTCAAGTAAGGTTTACTTAGTAGAAAGTTGAGAAATAATTAAATGTTTTTTGTAGTTTTGGTATAAGTGATCTACAGAAAGAGTGGCTATTAAATTTCCCTATATAAAATTATTTATTTTTTTTTTTTTATGTTAAACTAGCTTTTTTTGGAGCTAGAGCTTTTTATTCAATATAGTCAGGATATAGGAACTCATGGCCAAGGCCTCAAAGGAGTTACCTTACATTAGAGAGTACAACTAGTCATACGTACATTTTTGGTGTTTAATTAAGTAGTTCACTGATGGTTCTACACTAGCTGCTATACCTGCAATTCAACTAGGAGTGTTGCCTATTTAAACCCTCTGTACTGCAACTCTTACTGTATCACTAGATCATCTCTGCTACGTAAGTCAGTCAAGAAGGTCTAGATGCTTACCCATATTCTTAGGACCTTGTATCTTATTTTATGCAGTGTATCCTCAGAAGCATCGTTACTAAAGTCTTTTGTGTCCCACATACAGCTAACCTAGTTTTATGTAACACATTATAGTTACCTAACACTTGCAGTCAGGGCTAACCTTAAACTGCTACATTACACTATTTCTACTCTTGTAAAGTTTACCCAAACCCTGGTACCTATCTTTCTGACATCTTCTCCATCATCCCCTACTAGCCACAACTCAGAACCATCAGTCTTATTTTAGACTACCAATCCAGATGGCCTGGTATGGTATACCTTAGTATTCTTTTCCTCTGACGAATTTAGTGGCCTGGTTGGTCATATGCTTCTCTATACATCTTGATGTCCAGTTTTAATCTTAGGTTCTTATAAAGGTGTTTTGTGGGCTTCTATCAGTCTGACAACACTGTCGAAAGTTTGTGCTATCTCTTTATTCAGGAATTTCCAAGTAGGATTCCATCTTCTCGGTTTCTTAATTTTCTATGCCCAGTGGTCTTATTATAGGTTTGCACTGAAGTCTTATGCAACACTGATTATTAACATTTCTCTATGCACATGTAACGTTACACTTTGTATAGATGCTCCGAGCTCCTAATGTCAGTAAGACCCTGATTTGATGTACCTGGGTTACAGCCGCATAAGGCCAACTGATCAACAGGAGACAGTTTCTATATCACGATATAATTTCCAAATTTTGTCGTAGATGAGATTTAAACCTTAGACCTGCCACTTGGAGGATGACAACCCAACCACTATACTAGGATCGCTATTCTTTATAAAATTATTTTTAATATAATGAATTTATATTTAATAATAATATTTTTTTTTTTAATGTTAAGGCGAGTAATTGCGACCCAGGAGTTTATTGATAATCAGTTGGCATATAACTATTGTGTACAACAGCTACAGAGGCAATC
>CAJVQA010011447.1:0-10707 GCA_910591915.1 Cetraspora pellucida
ATTCTTGGTCTTACCTTTTGGCTTAACCAATGCACCTGCTACCTTCATGACTCTTATGAATGATATCTTTAGGGAATTTTTGGATTAATTTGTTATTGTATATTTGGATAATATTCTTGTTTATAGTAAAACCAAACAAGAACACTTTAATCACATGAAGCAAGCTTTGAAAACTTTAAGGAAACATCATCTGTTTGCTAAAATTAGCAAATGTGAATTGTTTAAACAAAAATTGAATACTTGGGACATTACATTTCTGCTAAAGAGATTTCTGTTGATACTCACAAAATTGATTCTATAAAAAATTGGCCTATTCCTTCTAACATCTTTGAACTTCAATCTTTTCTTGGACTTGCAAGTTATTATCGAAAATTTGTCAAAAGATTTTCTGCTATTGCTGCACTTCTTACTAAACTTTTATACAAAGATCAAGATTATTTATAGAATAAGGAACAACAAGAAGCTTTTGACCAACTTAAACTACATCTTATCTTTGCACCTATTTTACTTTTTTCTAACCCAACCAAACCTTTTACAGTAACTACAGATGCATCTGACTTTGCTATTAGTGTTGTTCTTAGTTAAAACCAAGAAAAGAGTGAACAATCTGTTGCTTATGAATTTTGCAAACTTTCTCCTACTGAACAAAAATATGGTGTTCATGAAAAGGAATTATTAGCTATTGTTCATGCTATTAAACTTTAGCATATTTATCTTAAAGATCAAAAGTTTACTGTAATTACTGATCATGCTTCTTTGAAATATATCAAGTCTCAAAACAACCTTTCATGAAAGCAAGCTTGCTGGCTTAAAATTTTACAATCTTGCACTTTTGACATTAAATATAGGCCTGGCAAAACAAATGTTATAGCTGATGCTTTATCTTGACAACCTCATTTGGTCAATCTTTCTGTTATTTCTTTTTATCTTACAAACTGAGGAAAATATTTTGAGAATGATTACTTTGCTTCTATTTACAAAACTTTGAAAAATTCTTACTCAAGTAACAAAAAACAACAAGCTTGTGCTTGACATTATAAGTTAAGAAACAATAGGCTTTATTTAAAAGAGGACCAATGCCTAGCTATTTCTATGAATAAGAAATTAAGAACTAAATTATTGGAGAAATATCTTAATAATAAAATAGCAGGACATCTTGGAATTGATAAAACTTATGAAGCAATTCGATGAGATTATTTTTGGCCAAAAATGAGCAAGGATGTCAAAAAATTTAGTTTAACTTGTGACTTCTGTCAATGTAATAAAAGTAGTATTGGATTCAGAAGATTGTGACTCAGTTGCTTCAAAATTCAAAACCTTATATAATATATGACAAGTAACCTTTTCAAAAGAGAGTGTTAGATTTGGCTTGTAGGTGATTAAGGCTTTTAGTCACTTTGGGTCAACAAATACAAATAGGGTAAGTTATGTGGTCAAGGGTTGAACAGCAACATTATTAGGAGTTCATAGGGTTTGTTAAGATAATAGTATTAGTATTTATTAAGTACAATACAGAGTATTAGGATTTATTGTTTAATAAAACAAATGAAGCATACTGCTTCTAGAACCATTTCAGCCTTTATTTATAATATAAAATTTGTTACTTACAAATACAATATTGCACTTATTATTACTTTAAGGCTACTAAATGTTATTTACAATGATATATTTAATTTCTCCAATCATGTTTTATTTCTTTAAGGATGTATAATTTCTCCTTACATCCTTCTATATTACTCTTCTGAATCTGAAATACTGTTCTTGATTACAAATATAACTTATTGCATTTTGTGTATTTTTCACATGATCAATCACAATATTTGGTATTACAATATCTGTCATCACAGTAGTAATTAATACTCAGCTGGATTACTTGAAACATTAACAACTCCTACAACAAAATATAAACAAATTACTATAAACTTTATTGTTCAGTTACCTGCAACATGACTGGGACATGATGCTATTATAGTTTTTGTTAATAGATTAACTAAAAGAGTATATTTTTAACCTATATATACTCCTATTACTGCACCTGAAGTTGCTAAAATTTTCTTCTCAACTATTTTTAAAAAACATGGATTATCTAAAGTTATAATCTCTGACCAAGATGCTAAATTTACAAGTAACTTTTGGAAATTACCTTTTAATTATATTGGAACTAAATTAGCAATGTCTACAGTTTTTCATTCTCAAATTGATGACCAAACTGAAAAAATAAATTGTACTTTGAAGGAAATGCTTAAAACATATTCAATATACAAACAAGATACTTGGGATAAGTATTTGCCTATAGCTGAATTTGCTTACAACAATTCTAAACAAGCAACTACTGGATTTACTTCATTTGAATTAGATTGTGGACAATACCCTAACACTCCTGCTTTACTTGCAACCAACAAACTTAATCAAGTACTTGCTGCTGAGGATTTTATTAAGCATTAAAACAACATGATTAAAATTGCTAAAAATAGCTCAGAAAAGGCAAACAAAATATGCAAACCAATATTATCATAAATTAAAATTTAATATTAGTAATAAGTTTATGTTATTAGCCTATAATATTAACAATCCTATTGACAAATACAGACCTACTCATAAATCAGCTCCAAAATATTTAGGACCTTATATTATCTTTGTCAAAATCTTATCAACAAGTTATTGATTAGACTTACCTTCTATTTTGAAAATTCATTCTGTATTTTATGTTTCAATATTAAAGCTGTATCAAGAATCTAAAAAATTTAACCATGAAGCTTTACCTCAACCTATTATCATCTTTAAATCTAATGAAACTGAATATAAAGTTGAACAAATTTTGGATAAAAGATTAATTTATAACAAAACACAGTATTTTGTTAAATAGTTATGTATCCTTTATATGATGCTACTTGAGTATCTGTTGAGAATTTGAAAAATGCTTCTGAAAAGCTTAAAGAATTTGAATTGATAAGAACATCAAATCTTAAGAAGTAAAGAATGTAATAATATTATAATTTCTTTGTAATTTTTCTTTTTTATTATTTTTTTAAGTCTTTTCTTAATTATATGCTAATTATTATAATTAATTTAGCTATATTTAGTTTATCAGTTTATCAAATATAATTAGGATTAATTTAGCAAATATAACATAGATAGATAAGCATTATTATAACTTATTTACTTTACCCTATAGTGCAATTTTGCTTATTAATGATAATAATGACATGTGTATTAATAATCGACTTTGATTTGTAATGATTTACATTTATTTTCTATTTTTATCTTTATTTATTATTAATTAAATGCCAGAATCTTTCAGATAGATTAGTAAGTCTTATAAGCAAACTAAGCTTTTATTTTTAATGTACTTTTATTCTTAAATTTATGTATTTTTAAAAATTATTTAAATTCGACAAAATTTTTTTAATCAAATTTTAGGTATTTTTATTGACAAAATAACATACAAAGTACTTCAAATAACAAAACCTTTATATGTTCATCTTGGTAAGCTGAGAAAATACTAATAATAAACAGAGTATATTTGATTAGTAAAATTTTGAGCAAATAAGCAAAAATCAAAATATTAGTTTTTGTAACTTTTCTTAATGGTCAGGAGTTATTAAAACTTAAAACTTGGCTGTCTAGAAGTAGAAAAATGTTTGAACAACTTTACTTAATGGTATAAGTAAGCTTAACTTAGTAAAATATTTAGAAATAATTAAATGTTTTTAGCAAAAATTTGGTAAAGTGATCTGCAAAAAGAGTTGCCATTTTTATATGATCTACTACTTACCACTATGTATTTGTTTTATAGATATATAATATTTATATATAATAGTATGTTTGGTATAATGTTTTACTATGCCATATATGAGCTTTACTTACTCAATAGTCATCTGCTACTTCTGTTTTATTTTTATTGGTTTCTTTAATGAGAGTAAGCTTTGCTCACTCAATAGTCATCTAATACTTCTGTTTTATTTTTATTAGTTTCTTTTATGAATTACAAATTTATAATACAGTATGTTATTTCTTTATTTAAAGAATGCTTAATTATTAAAAGTATTTTTTTTCAAACAAATATGTGTAAGTGTTAAAAAACTAATTATTCTAATTACAATATCAATAAACAATTTAAGTTTATACTAGATCCTTATTCCTTAAGATAACTATTTTATAAACAAAAAAAACATTCTGATAATAAGAATAAAAAGCAAAAAAGAATAGTAAAAATTAATACCAAAATAAAATTAAAAGAAACATCATTATCTAAAGAACTTTTAGTAAAAAATAAAAAATATAAAATAGATGATTTAAGTTATGAGATTTATGATAATGATAAAAACTGTATCTGTTATTCTTGTTTTAGAATATCTACTATATTAACTATTGAAGTTAATCATAACAAAAAAGACATTAAAGATTTACAAAAAGAAGTATCTAAAGAAACTAAAGTTTTGATCTTTAAGAAGAAGTTGCAAGAAGAAAATAAAATCCAAATCAAAGTATACAAGAAAAATAGCTTTGCATAGAATCATATCAGAATATGATTAGAGATATTCTATTTAGAAAACAAAGAAGCAAGGTTTGGGATTGAATATAAGAATACTTGAACAATTCTGATAAATTAGACAAAGAATTTTTGAAAACAAAACCTATGCATATCTTTTTTACCAAATTTGAAAAACTTTTGTTTTTGGTATAACATAAGTTTGATATTACACTAGAGGATATAAGTATAGTTCAGGACCCAGTATCAATTTTTGTCTATAAAATAACTTATACAAACAGGTTGTATGAAAGTTTGGGTACCCAGTAACAAAGAAACTGGATTTGACTAAAAGAGTATTGTATAGTTTATAGCAAAATATATATATCTATTTATCAATAAATTATTTATTATACTTGATTTAAATTTACATTTTTATCTTCTTAACAAAGTTATCTTTTATGTTTATTTAAAATATGTTTTATTTTAAACTGATGTTGATTAAATTGTCTCTATTAAACAAACTATCTATTTTAGTTTATACAAGACAATACGGTTCATCTTTTAATTATTATAAGATGAGTCAATTAACTGATATTTAACAAGATTAGTCTTGTTGAACATATTCATAAACTATATAATAAAATTTTTACAAACAGACTAAGCATTATATTTTCTTTTAATCTTATTTTTTACCTTTTAATTATGTTGTATTCTCTAACAATAGCATTCCAATTCTTATTTATATTCTCAATAATCTTATTAAAGATGCTACTTGTAATTATAAGAATATTTGACTACTTTCACAAGATATAAGTAAAGCATATGATTCTGTTAACTTTACTCTTTTTAAACAGTTATTTTTCTATTTGGTACTCTTTTTATCTATTATCAATATTCTCTTTAATTTTTTGATTGATTGCTACAACCAAGTTATTACTAACCTTGGTTTTACATTCTCATATCCAGTTTACAATAGCATTAATCAAGATGAAACCATTACTTTCTTATTATGCTATATATATTATAATTCACTTATCTTATATATATATGCACAAATACCTAATTATACCTTACAATCCTCTTGGGCTACTAATTTTAAACTCTAAACATTCAACTCATTACAAAAATAATGCTCTGTCTTAACATATATGGATAACACTCTTTGGATTACTTTATCATAAAATAAGCTTTTTAACATACTATCTATAACTAAATTATTTTATGTTATGGCTAACATTTAAGTTAACTTCTCAAAATCTATTCTGGTTATCAATAATTCTCTATTTCAATACACTCTTATTTCTTATAATAATCGTTTTTTTTATTTCACTCTTCTAAACAACTCTTTAATTTTTTAGGTTGTTAGTTCACCTTGAACAATAAACAATCTAAATAAACAAAACTGCTTATTGCTAAATTCTTCTAATTTATTAAAATTGCTAAAACTATATGTATTACTAACTTGCATGCCTGTTATATTATTAATACAATTATTATCTTCACCCTTAAATATCATCTTCAAAACATTGTAGTTAGTCAGCCTATCTGCAATAAAATCTTTATTCAGCATATCAGGCTTGTTAAACTTAAAGCTAAACTTTGTCATATAATACTTTCTAGTACTTTTTTACATTCCCAAATTTACAACATTAAACACATTTGAGACATTCAACTACAACACTATATTTCTAACCTTTTTAAATAACTTAATAATTCTGAACTATTAGGTACATCAACTTGTATCTGAATTTAATAATTACAAAATAACTTTTGGTCTTTTACCAATATCTTTTTATATTTTAATCCAATTATTGATAGTCTCAACTGTCTAACTATAAACTTTAAAATCATTCAGCTTAGTAAGCATATTGGCTGGCCATTTTCTACTAATTTAACTTATAACATCCTATATACTCTTAATAATGAAGCTATCTCTTCTGAATCCCTTCTCTTATCTCATTCCAATTATCCCATCTTCAAAAAACAAATTAGATATCACAAACTACTCTTTCTTAATCAATTTACAACATATGATAATTCATGCTTATTATATTGGCAATATATTTCTTCTAGACTAAACAAACTCTCTAAAGATGTTATATCTCAATAATTTACTACTCTTGAGGACATTACTACAAGCTCTATATGATTACTTTAATCTATCTCAAATAAATTATTTTTTTATACTATTAGTTACTTTATCTCTAATATTAAATTTTGGTTACTTACTGTTCTTAATAATCAAATAATTATTAGTAAGCCAGAAGGCATACTATTCCTATAGGCCTTACTCTTATTACTTACTAGCACTGTTTATACTAGTCTCAGTTTTCAAATTTATATTTTATTTCTCTTTATACTACTATAATATGTTTTGGATATCAACTTAGTTCCAATACAATCTTCAACAAATACACTATCTTTATTTCTACAAACCTAACTACTAAACTACTCTGCCATATTAATTCTGACAAAACTCTTAACCTATATGTCAACTTTCTTGATATTGTATACTCTGTAGCTATTTGACATCCTTTATATATTTCATTGCCTCTTTTAGTAATAATTAATTTATAACAATTATCTTACATCTTTTAGTCTAATCAACTTACTAATAGCTTATAGTCTATTACTAATTCTAATTATAATTTAACTACTATTTCATTTTATACTAATAGTTCTGTTATTAAACTTGGTACCTCTCAATACTCTATAGCTATAGGTTGAATTCAAGTTAATAATTTTGCAACTATTTATTCATTTTAGATACAAGTTAAGCTTTGGCTATACTTCTTTAATACTGAAATTCTTGCTATTCTCTCAGCAATTATAACTGCTTCTAAAAACTGTTCTATTTATATCTTTACTAACTCACAATTAGTAATCTTCAAATACTATAGTATCTGCTCATTAGCATTCAAACTCTCTTATATTTATATTTTATACTTCTCTATTTGGCAAACTTTTATCAACTTTATTAACTTATACAATATTCAGCTTATTTTTTACAAAGTTACTGTACATCAAAATAATCCATTTAATAACCTTACTAACCAACTTGCTTATAGTTACCAAATACTATTCTTTTTAACATTTTTAGCTAACAATCTTTTTAACTTTGTCTATATTCTATTTATTGAGCAATTTTCTATTGAAATTTCTATTCAATACTCTATTTGTACTATCTGTCAAGCTTATATCATAACACTTTGGATATTCCAACACTATTTTCAATAATGGTTTACTATTACTTCTAATATTAACTAAAAAGCTACTTAACTTTACATCAATAATAATCAAAAAGTCTCTAACTTTGCTATAGTTTTTACTCCTCTATTCTAAAAACCTTTTATATTAAAATTCTTTTGAATAAATTACTTGTTTCTCATATTTTTTACAAATGTAATTTCTCTTACTTTTCTTTTTGTTATTAATATAATTAAATTAGCTCTTTATTATACTGGATTTTTTGTCTTTTTAATCAAATAATTTATCATTTAATCTCTAATTCTCTTAATTGTATCTTAAATGTTACTGCTCTTGACATGTCCACCAATCTTGTTTCTAATTTATATTAAGAAATTCTTATACTTAATAGCTTTAAATTGTATAACTTATTATATATATCATCTCTTATTTTTACTATTCATAATACTTCTATTCCTTATCATGCAGCTACTTCTCTTTCTATTAAATTTCTTCTTTATTTAAACCAATAAATATATAAACAAATATAAATTCTATATTGTATTTCATATTCTGCACAGCTTTAAACTACACTTACTACAAATTTAACTCATAGTTCTTCTTCTAATTTATTCTTACTCTTTATTTCAATATTACAAATTATTATTAAAATTGCTCTTTGAACTATTCAATAGATTAAATATTATACTTCTCTTTCTTATATTATTACTAATATTCAAATCTAGATAAACTTGGTCACTTTTATAGATTTAGATCACAGATTATATGTCTGAGTCTTTATTATTTATATGTAATTTAAAAGCAAGTTTTTCTTTATAAAAACTTCAATTGAATTTTAATAAAATTAAAGGCATGGCCTTATTATTAATATAAAAAAAACCTATCTCATAGTTCTTCTTTTAATTAACTTTATCTTTAATTTTAATACTAATAATTATTATTAAAATTGATTTTTAAATTATCTAATAGATTAAATACTATACTTAGCTCTTTTATATTATTACTTATACTTAAATCTAGATAAGTCTTAGTTACTTTTATAGGTTTAGATTACAGATTATACATCTAAGATTTTATTCAAAGGCCAATCATCTAACTCTTCTCGTAGATCACTAAAACCAACTTTTCTCTAACAAACAATTTAACTTTTCTTAACATTTTACTAAACTAACAGCTCTTAAACTTCTAATTAAACTTTTTCCTTACAACTTTTTGACCTAAAAACAATACAAATTTATTCATACTTAATCTTTCAATATAACAAACTTTTACATTTTAATAAAATTATCTTTATTTATATTCTTTTTAAATTCCTTCAATTTATATTTAATTAAACTCTTTTAGTTCCAAGTAAACTAAGTACACTAAACTTTCTGTCCACAATTATACTAATTTTATCAAATTTTACTTATTATATTACATACCAACTAATATTTTCTTAAAAAATACATTTTCTCAATTTTCATTAAATTTTACTAAACAACTATACTCTCTATCATTAATTAAAAATATTCAGCTTACTGAGACGATCATTTCAACATAAATTTCATCTTTAATAGACCAAAACTCATTAAATTATCAATATTTTTCTCCAAACTTTTATCCAAACTCTTCTCTGAAATTTTATTGGTCAATTTTGGAAAATTTACTGGGTGCCCTAGAAATTTCACTTTTTACCAACCTTGAAAATATCCAAATACCCAACATTTCTTCAAATTCCTTCAAAGAAATCTGGAAAATTTATTGGCTCTCTGGAAAATTCACTGCTAATTTTGAAAAACTCAATTTTCTTACCCAATTCTTATTTTTTTTACCTGCTCTTTTTTGCTACCTATATTATAAAACACTTTACCCATACTACAAACTACTTAAAAAAATCCTTTTTATAGTTCTATTCCAAGCTATTTACAACTTTAAACATCTCTCTATTACTATCATTTATAATCTCAAAATGAATTTACAAACTACAACCCAACAAAATCATCTCTTAGACTGGTTCAAAAGCTATCCCATCTCAGAAAACTCTTCTTTATCTACACTTATGACATCTGGAATCCAAACATTAGATTTCTTAAAACCAATTCTCAAAGACTTCTATTTCAGTTCAATTATTAATTTTATAACAATCAACAAACCAGCTATAAAAAGTAATTTTAGCTTATTAATTCAAACTATAGCAAGCAAAAAACCTAAATTTATTATAGATACAATTCTAAACAAAAATCTACATATTACGGAAGCAACAAAAATACCTTTCAAAATCCTTCTCAATATAACAAAAAACTGGCTTACCAAATTTACTTACACTCTTTTTCATAAAACAAATTACAAACAACTCTTCAACTCACACTATTTTATTCCTCCTTATTTAATTAAAAAATGATTTTAAATTGCTATAAACCTTGCCAGACTCTACTTATTTCTATATAACAAATATCAAACTATTGATCACCAAAAATTTTTTCATGACTTACAACTTAAACCCATCTATCTAAAAACTTTTATATATATAAACTATATTTCAAACACTTCAAAAAGCAATACTCCTATTTTACAAATCCATAATATCTTTAAATTTTATATTAATATTACTATAAATATTTTTCTCCAAGAATTTAATATAAACTATCGTATTCCATCCTTTCACTTAATCAAACCACAATTTGACATTTGGTTTCAAAAATTCTTTACATATTACAAAAAACAATTTAGTAATATCAATAAACAAAAAGTTTACAACTATATCAAATTCCAAATAATAACAGCAACTAATAACGAATACAAAAAGCTAATCCTTCAAAAACCTGAACTACCAACTATCCAATCTATTCAAGACTGAACAAACTATGCAATCAAAACAGCAATACACTATATATACACCTGCACCAATTTAAAAAAATACAAAATTCTTAATCCAAAAACAACCTATAACATTTACAATTTAACTTTTTACTATTTTAAACAATCCTTTAACACTATACCTATTCAACAATATATATATCCACCTTTAAATCTTTCTGCTTTAA
>CAJVQA010011448.1:0-10706 GCA_910591915.1 Cetraspora pellucida
TTGAGTAGTAGAGGATGTTTGGTTTAAAAGTATAAATCTATTAAGCCATAAGGTATATTGTCTATCTATTGATGTTAGTAATGTATAGTCTAGGTTAGTAATGTTAATAGTTAGTGTTGATGGAATCTGTTGTTGAATGTAAGTCCTACTTGGTTTTTATATATGTTTGTGTATCTTCTTTGTAATTCAGTGATAAATGTTTAATAGTAGATTCTTTTTTAGTAAGCCTAGTTCAAATAAGTTATTTGTAATAATTCCAATTAGAATTTGTTGCTCTATGTGGATTTTTTGCATTTTTTGAGCTAGATTTGTTGATGTTGTTGTTTCGATTTTATTATCTTTGCAGATTTTTGTTATTGCTTCTTTTATTATTTCTTTCAATTCTATTTGGTTGTATAGGCAGGTAAGCATATGAACTGTATCTTCTAGTATGTTTAGGCACTTTGCACAATATGGGTTAATATGAGTTTTTGGGTTTCTTTTATGAAGGTTAAGATGTGTTGATAGTTCAGAAGTTAGAATTTTGATTTTGAATATTTTTAAAGTAGATTTTGTAGGATTGGTATTTTGACTAAGAGGTTTGTTTTTAAAATTGAGATATTCAAATATAAGTTTCCAATTGATGTTTGGAAGTTTGTCAGAAATATTTTTGATATGCTTTTGATTATTCTATATGATGATTGCTTCTGCTTGTTGTAAAGTTTTAGGTATTTGATAAATAGCATAAGTAGTTAGTGTATTCATTATAAAGAGAGAAAAGATAGTGTTTAGTACTTTATTAGTTAGCAGGTCTGTATGGAATTGGCAGAAAACATTTTTTATGCTGATTTTTTTTTCTGTTAGGTTAATTTTGATCTTTAAATTTTTTGCGTTGATTATGATATTAAGGAGAATAGTAATATTGTTGAAAGGAGTTTTTCTTAGTTTATGTTTTTGTTCTGATAACATCATAAGCATTGTTGAAATTTTGTTGAAAATGTTGCTTTTATCAGTTAATATTTGAATTTTCATTTTTTCTATTATTGTTATAAAAATTATTGCAAGCATTGTAAACATTGCATAATCTGAGGAAGGGAAAGTTTGATTGGTGCAATGCCATATATAGTCATTATAATAATATAATAATTAAGCATAAGAAGTATTGTATCTATTTGTTTTTTTGAAAGTAGTTGTAAGTTTGAGGTTTAAGTCTTTCAGGAAAGAACTTGTTGTATATAGTTTTCATATCTCTTCTTGGTTATTTGCAAAGGTTTGTAGGAGTTGATAGTTGGTTCAATATTTTGAAGTTGAAAGTAAATATTTGTTATTTTGTTTAGATTGTATAGTTATTTGGTAAAAGCATAAACAATTAAGGTTTGCATGAATTCGTTTGTGACAATTAACTTGAATTTTGAAGGTTTAGTGTATAAGATTAGTAAAGTAGCAGTAGGTTGTTTTGAATTTTGGGTTTTTAATTTGACATCTAAGGCATGGTATTAATTAATGATCATTTAATAGATGGGTATTGTAGTGTTTGATTTTGGCTAGATTATTGATGATACTTGTTAATTTTCCAAAATGTTGAGATTTTATATTAATCCATTGTAAAGTTGTAGTGTTGACCTTTATAAAAGTATATAGGTTGAGATAGATTAGTGTTGTAAATAAATTTGTTAGTGAGGTTATGTGGTCTGTAATTGCTTTGAACCATTTTGGAGTTTTCTCTCTTGGTATTTTTTGTATATTGTGATAAAAAGATATCCAATCTAAAATCTTGTAGTTTAAGTAGTTGAGAAATTGTTCAATACAGGTTATATTGTAGTTGTTTAGATTTTCTTTGATTGCATATAGTTGTTTCATTAATTAGAGAATTTGGTTAATGGATGTGCTCTTTGTTTGTTTAAGAATAGGCCATGGGTTAGTTGTGTACTCTAGCTGAATATTTAGTAAATGAAATGTGAGTATCATTTGGGCTGTATTTGTTTTAACTTCATTTGTAGTTAATATAAGTTGTTTTAGTAAGATTGATTTGTTTGAATTAGCTGCATTTTGAATTTGTTGTAATCAGATTTTTAGACTATGAGTATCAAAGTTAGATGAATTAATGCATTTATCTAATATATAAATTTGTTGCTATTGCTAAATATTGTAAAGTGTATTCAGGGCATATATATTAGGATAATATAGGGTAGAGTTAGGAGTAGACCAAGCTAGTCTAGCTTTTTGTTTGATGATATTTGTATATAAGTTTGTAGTCATGTTGCAAGAACATTTTGATAAGTAAGTACTTTGCATCTGATATGTTGCACGTATAAGAATTACATTATTGATAATGTAGATAGCCTGTTTGTCTATTATTTTAGCAAATTTGATTTTGTTTAAGTTAGATGTAATGTCTTTGATAAGAAATTTTTTTGTGGGTTGGAGTGATGAGTCTCAAGTAAGCCATGCTCCTAGATGTCTAAATATTGCTTTTTGTTGAATGTTTGAAATATTCTTTTCTTGAAATGTTATATTAGCATTAGGATTTGAGTCATTAGTTACTAGTGTTGATTTGTAAGGGTTGACTTTAATGTTGGTATAAAAAAAGAAGGAGTTGACTGTTTTTAGTATGTTTTGTAACTCTTGTTTATCTTTGGCTATTCATATTGTATCATCTATATATGCTATTATGGAAGTATATATTAATATATTAGAGGAATGTGTGTAGTATTAAGTTAATAACCTTGATATATTGTATCGATTCAGTTGATGAGTGGATCATAGTAGATCCTTCATAGGATTGGAGAAAAGATTTCTCCCTAATTAATTCCATCTTGTACAGTATAAGGTTGTGTTAGTTTAATGCTTGTAATAACAGAATTCTGTCTGTTATTCAAAAGATGATTTAATAAGTTTATAATTAAGCAAGGAATATAGATTTGTTAAAGAGTCTTGATTAGTAGAGGAATATGTACTGTATCATAGGCTTTGGACATATTTTGTACTAAGATCCAATATTTGTTTTTTGTTATATTGGCATGCTCTATTATATTAGAAATAGTTTGAATGAGTTGGAGGATAGAAGTAAATGGAAGTGCTACATTGTTATTTGGATTTAAGATTGAGTGTTGGGTAAGAATTTTATTTAGTCGATAGGTAATTATTTTGGTAAAAATTTTTTGAGTATGTTCGATTAGTGTGATTGGTTGAGTATATGTAAGGTCATTGTTATAGTATTGTTTTTTTAAAATAGCCCAAATATTTGCATGTTCCTAGCTATTTGGTGTTTTTTCAATTGTCAGACAAACATTAAAAATCTGTAGAAGAATTTGTTTTGCTGATGTTGAAAGGTTTTGAATCATTTCGTTTAATATTTCTGAAGGGCCAGTAGCTTTATGTAGTAGTGATAATGTTATAGTTTCTGTTAATTCGGAGATTGATATTGGTTGTAACAAGTTATTGTATATGTTGGAGTCAATATTCAGTAAGAGTTGAAGAAACTAGATCCATTCATGTTCAAAATTAGGATTTGTTGGATTGTGTTTAGTCTAGTTGTTGAAGTGTTCTTTTGTTGCTTGTTTTATTTCTTCTGAATTATTAATTATTTTATCTGTTGTTATGATTTTGTCGAAAGAAACTTGGTCCTGATTACATTTAAGTATACTGTTTATTAGGGGCCTGCAAATTGCCTATTTTTGAGGCCCGGCCCGGCCCGCAATTAGGGTTAAAAATTTTTTTTAGGCCCGGCCTGGCTCGCATTTAGGGTTACCATTTTTTTGCCAGCCCGGCCCGGCCCGCATATGTTAAATTTTTTCTTCAGCCCGGCCCGACCCGGCCCGGCCCGCAAAAATTTCTTATATAATTTTACAAATTTTCAGGCCCGCACTGGCCCGCAATTATAAAGTTTTGCAAATTTTTCGGCCCAGCCCGGCCTGCAATTATAAAATTTTGCTTCAGGCCCGGCCCGGCCCGCAAAAATTTGCGGGCTGGGCCGGGCTGCGGGACCCAACGCAGGCCTCTACTGTTTATCATGCATGATATGTTTGACTTCATGTTATTATGTCTTCATTGTAGAAATTTATTTTTTCTTTTTGTGCATTTTGGATTTCTAACTATGAGCTTTCTATAAGGTTTTTTAAGCTGTTTCATAGTTTGCTGAAGGTTATTGAAGTTTTAAGTAAGGTCTTGTGTTTGGCATAAAGAAATAGTTTGTTCTGAGTATAATGATATTTGTTAAAATAGATTGTTTAGATCTTGTATTGTAGACTGAATTGAAGTTGGAGGTTTAATATTTCTCAAGATAGAAAGGCATTTGTTTGTTAGTTTAAGTGCTAAATATAATTTAGTTGCTTTCAGAGAATAGGCATAGTGCTTTTTGGGCACTGTATATGTTTTTGGTATTGTTTAGTTTGCGACTTTTTTGATTAAATTTGACCATTTGTTCCAGAGATTTTTTAGTTGTTGAAATGTTGTAATATTGTGAATTGGGTTTATTAACTTGATTTCAGCTTTTAGTTTATTAGTAAAGTCTTCCTATATGTCTGTTGTCATTTGGTAGTAAAGGTATATCTTTCTTTTCTTCTTTTTGGATCTAGGTATTTTTAGTTGAAAGTTTGTCTTCCAGATGGTAGTAATTATTTTATGGTCGCTATCAGTAATATCAACTAAGTCAGTAATTAAGAGTAGAGTAAAATCTAAAAAGATTTCAGAATTGACCTATATGTCATCGATTTGACTTTGATTTAAGTCTTTTTGCTATGTAGGTTTTGTTATGACATAGAATTCTAGTAAGCTTGTAGATGATGTAGATTGAAGTACTAAAAATAGATTTGCTGATCACTTGCATCTGTTGGAGTTATCATTAAAATCTCCCATTGTAATTGTATGCTAGTTATTGCTTCTTGCTTAAGTTAACCAGTTTATAATTGTGTTTTGAGTAGATTTGAGTTGTTCTGAATAGTTTGAAGGTAGGTATAATGAAATTATACAAAGTTTATTATTGGCAGAAAGGTGAAAATCAATGCATATTCCAGTGTTTGGAACAGTTTGTATGTTGAATATAAAGAGTTGAAGTGAGTTGCGAAATATGATCGTAGTGCCCATACTGGCTTCACGTTGAGAGCTGTCCTTAAATATGAAGTTTGATGTATAAATTTTGTAAAGTGGATTAGAGAGTTCTGCAAAAGAAGAATTTTTTAGTTTTGTTTCTGTAATAGAAACAATGTAATAGTTATTTTTAGCACAGAATTCAAGCCATATTTGTAGCTTTAGTGAATTATTAAGTCCTTGAATATTATAAGTAGTGAAGTTAAGATAATCCTTAATGTTGATAAGAAAATTGTTTGTAGAAATATCTGGTGTTTTAGTTAAGTTGTTGTTGTCTATTTGGAAGGATAATAAATCTGGTTTTATTTGTATAATGTTCATATTGAGGGAAGTAGTTATCAAAAATATCTCAGTGAGGATCAGGTAGATTGGGAAGTTCAAAGAGTTGTAAAGGTAAGCCTTGAAAGGAGAAGTAATTATGAAGTTGTGAGATAATGTCAGCTATCTGTTCATGTGTTGTTATTGGTAGTTGAATAGTTTGAGATTGGTCTAATTCTCTCTAGGCTGTTTGGATTTCATCAAGACTTGAAAGAAGATTTGGTTTAGTATTTTCTTTTCTTGTAGCATTATTGATTAAGATCCATTCTGTAAGTAGTTGATAAAAGAAGTAATATGTGCAGAGTTGTTTAGCAGTTTCTACTAGGATTTTAGGGCTTGTAATAAGGAGTGTTAGATTAAGCTCAGTAATCAAAATAGGATCTATAGGTAGTTAAAGTTTGTTTGTAGGATTAACCATTATATACTCTAGTAGTAGTAGGATATTGAATTTGTATATATTTTGTATTTCTGCTAAGAATTCTTTTGCTAGATGATAATCAGTTATAGGAAAATTATATGTAATAGAGGTCTTGATTTGATTTGGTTCTTTTGAAAGTGGTTTTTTTTGGATGAAGTAGTTGTTTGGAATTTTGTAAAAGCTGTAATGCTTTCGTAGAATGTTTACATAACATTTGAAATCAGTTGAATCTTTAGGATTGCAAGAGAAAAGATATCTTATGGCTGAATTAAGATTTTGAGATATTGATGGTAAGGGTTCCTGAGTGGGTGGTAGGTCAAAGTAATTAGATGGTATATGATCAAAGTCGTAATATTTGTGTAGTTTTTGTCTATATTCTGCTAAATAAGATAATTCAGATCGACTTGTTATTAGAAACATTGCACATGTTTCTGCATTTAATTCAGTTGGATTTTCAGGGAGAGGAATAATAGAATTAGCAAAGTAACTATCGTTGAGTTGATCGAAAGTGTAGATTTTATAAAGTGCTAGCATTATTGCTTGAGTAAATTTTCGATCTTCGATTGGATGTAGGAAAGGAAGTATTTCTTTTATGCTTTAGTCGATTAGGTCTAAAGAAGTTGGTAATGGAATAAGAAGTTGGGAGTATGCTTCATTAAGAAGTTTGCATGTTTCTTCGAAGATAAGTATACAAGAAATTTGTGTGAAGTTAAGACAGTAAAATATATGTCTTGTACATTCATAAGGACTTGTTGTAAGAAAATCTAAGTTTTTAATATAATCTAAAGCAATTTTGATTTTGAGTTTTTTGTGGATTTGGTCTCTGTTAACTTTGTTGATCAAAATAGCATTGTGTAGTTTTTTATATTTTTTGAGAGTGATTTGGTATAGTAAGTTGAATTCTTTTTAATGTTGGAGGGTTGTAGCTTTTGTTCTTGTAAAAAAGCAAAAGAATGCTGTATTTAGATAATTAAAATTTTGATTAATAGCATATGGAATGTTGTGAATTGAAGGGATAGTTTGAATTTTGTGAGTGAAAAATTCCAAAAGTTGTTGTTTGTTATTTAGGGCTTCAATTATTTTATCATTATTCCAAGTTTAAAGATCAAAGTTGAGTACTTGTCTTGCTGTCAGAGCTTTAGTTACAGAATTACACCAGTCGAAAGTTGTGTTGTTTTTTGGTTTTGGTAGGTTGGATGTTAAAGCTTTGCTATATGATTGCTTGGTAACTTGTTGATAATCTTTAGAAGTATTGGAGATGGTGTCTATGTTGTCAGTATATATAGTTAACATTGAGCTTAATTGAGTTGATAGATTTTCTGTAAGTGTAATTGGTTCAGGGTTTCATGGGTTGTTTTCTGGAATAAAACTATTAGATACAGATGTCGAGTATGATGGATTGAGTAATATGATATTAAAGTTTTGGGGTGTGGGAATATTTGCTGATTTGGGCATATTTATTTTGGTGGCTGTAGTGTGTAATGTTATTTGAGATTTTGTAAGGGGTAAGCTGGATTGCCTACTTTTTGTTAAATTTTTTTGACGAGAATAGAGTATAAAGGAAACAGAAGAGTTAGAGTTGTTAGTTTTATTTTTTTTTAAAGGAGGGAAGTTTGTTTTTAGTTCTGCATTTTCTTTAGGTCTTTCAATAGAGAGAGCTTGAGATGTAACTGGTGTAGTTTGGGTGTTTAGTTAAACTGAGGCCCCATAGGGATCCATCTGTGAAGGTAGCAGCATCGAGTCAGTGTTAAAAGAAGTTTTGAAGTTTTGTAGTTTAGTAGTTGAGGTTCTTTGTCTTTTGGCTATGTTGAATTAGACTTAGGTGTTCTGAGAGTTTATTTTCTTTCTTTTTAAGTATCTTTTGTTCTATTTTAATTAATATGTTCAATATTTAGTACTGATTTTGTTTACTTTTTTGTTTTTACTTTATTAAGATTCTTGAAACTATATACATTTATAATTATATAAAATTTCTCAATACTCAAGTCTAGCATCACTTAGCCATCTTATTGGCACCTAAGTGCAACCTGCCACACTATCTTAATTAAAGATAAACTGCTCATCTAACTACTTAAAGCTATACCAGAAAAGTCTTCTCCCTTCTGTGACAAGTATATCGATTAACTTCTAAGCTTCTTTTTTCATTCAGTTTATTTTTTCTGCTTTCTTTTTCTTTTCTTTCTCCTTTGTTATCTTATTTTTCTTTGTTTTCTTTTCTGATCTTCTTTTAATTTGAGCACTCTTTTTCATTCTATTATATTGACCTTTTTTTTTCATTCTTGTATCTTCCCATATCGAACTTTTTATACTTGGTCGTAGAATGTATTCTATACTGTTTTTGTTACTATATTTATGCATTTCTGTGTTACTTGCTTATCTAGAATCTGACTGATCCTTTTTCCAACTTCAATTGTTGTTAGCCCTTTTATTAAAGCTGTTCTGTTTGTAATTTCTTCTGTTTTTGTCTTTCCAAAAAATGCCTTATATAGTATTAGAGGTGAGATTCTAACTTTTTCACTTTCTTTTAGACTATTCCATGCTGCTATCATTGCTACCTTTTGGATTCTCTTCCACAAGCTCTTTTGTCCAATGCAGCTTGCTAAGTATGCTTGAGTTTTCTTTTTACCTTTTTGACATACTTGGCAGTCAGTCATTATATATATTTCTGGTCTTCTTCTATTCAGTTCTTCTAGCATTAGTAGGCTATTTATTATACATTTGATTACTGTTGCTCTTTTTGTACTAAGTTTTCTTGTTATGCAATGTACATCTTTTGTTCAATTCATCTCTTTTCAAAAGCTTAACCAATTATATCAAGTGTTCTTAGTTTCTGGCTTTAGTACTCAAATTGGATTTGTTTCTCTTCAATTAGCTCCAATTCTGGCATTCATGACTATTTTACATAGAAGTCTTGCTGGTATATTAATTTTTCTATTTTCCTATTCTAAACAGTACTCTATTGTATCACACTTGATCTTCTCTATAACTATTATCCTTTTACATATTGCTTCTTTTTTGCAAGTAAATTTGCTCTGTTATTCTACTTGTTATTACTATAACTTTTAACCTTAACTAGTTCTATTCTATTATTTTTGTTTTTAAGTAAACCAACAATATTCACTATCCACATCATGTATTTTTTCTTCAAAACTTTGTTAGCTTCTATTTTTTAAATTGCTCTGTTAATATGCCTTAATGCTGTGAGGCTATCTGTATGCACCTCTATATGCTTCTTTTCTAGTATGATTAGGATTGCTAACTATATTGCTGCTAATTCTGACATTGTTGCTGAGGGCCAACCTTCAAGTCCTAGTGCCATTTTTTCTTCTGGCCAGTCTTCTCTGTTACTAACTTGCACCTAATCGATACTTATCTTTCCTATACTATTTTCCTTTTCCTTTTTATATAATGCACTATTTGTATAAAGAGTATATTTGTCTTTGCTCTTTCTTTTGTTTTTTGTTAGGGCTTCTATTAAGTAATTTGTAACTTTACTATCAAATTTTTGTTTTTGATTAATTCTATTTCTAGTTCTTCTACTTGTTTAAGTTTGATTAGATCTTTCTCTTCTTTTTTCTATTTTTTTGTTGTTCTGTTCTTTAGCATTTGCTCTAATATTACATTAATCTTATTACTGCCTTTTTCTATTAATATTTTGAAACTGTCTTTATGTTATTATTCTATCTTATCCATCTTTCACAATTATCTATGCTTTGTTTTGTCCTGTTTTCACAACCTTTATATTTACTTATCTCAGTATATATCTTGCCTTCTACTTTTTGTAACAGCCAGTGCTCAGCAAGAATCTTTTTCTTTTTTTTCTTAGATATCTTACTGAGTTGCTGATTATACTTTGGTCCATATATGATCTACTTCTTCTTTCTTCTGTCCTTTGATATCTTTGTCCAATTAATCATTAGTACCTGTATATTATAGCTACTAATCTTGTATTAGTTATATATTTCTCTACTTGTTCATGCTTTTAATGTCTTTTCTTCTATATATTTGGCTTTTTTTTCTTTGCATGACACCCTTAGAAGACTTTTGAACTGTTTTTACATAATTAGATTCTTCTCTTTTATGTCCACAAGCTGGTTCAAATATACTAGATTCTTTTCATTTATTGTATTACTACTTGCTATCCATGATCCAATCCTAACTAATTCCTTTATACCTATTTCATATCTATGTACTCTTTACAAACAATTTTTCACTCTAATGCTTATTCTTATTTTTCTTGTTTTTACTATTGTCTAACAAGCTAAGTTGTGTTTTCAATACTTTATTTTCTTTGGTCTTCTTTCAGAGCCCTAAATTTTTTTTGTTAAACCTGCTTTCTGACAACTCTAGGCTATTCTAAGCTTTGTTAGATTACTTAAGATGTTTTTCCTATTAAGTCTTGTGAATAAACTGCTTATTTGTTTTGTTGTTATTTCTTGACTTAGTGTTTTACAGTTTCTTAGATCTTTGTGCTCAATTATACAGTTATTTGTTGTTTTCATCATATTATATTTGTGTTTTGCTAAACATATTATTAGTTAATGAATCTTGTTAATTATCTTTTCTGACATTCTTGTTAACTGTAGAAGGTATCCTAATTTTGGAATTATAACTGTATTGTTTATATATACAATCTGGCTTATTATCATTTTTTTGTATCTAAGATCTCTAACTGTTTGGCTAACTATTCTTTTTGCTTTTTTGTAGACTAGCATCTCTCTCATTCTGTTATTTAGTCAAATTTCTAATGATCTTACAATTTTGTTTTTTGGTTCTTTTGTTATTCTATTATGTCTAAATATAATTTCTCTATCTTTTTTCCTCAATCTAGAATTCATTACTATAAGCTTTGACTTTGCTTTATTTATTTCAATATTGTTTGCTTTGAAGAACTCTTCTGCAA
>CAJVQA010011449.1:0-10706 GCA_910591915.1 Cetraspora pellucida
TGGGAATTGAACCTTAAACCTGCCACTTGAGGGTTGACAACCTATAAAATATAACTTATTAAAGTTTTTAATTTATATTAATCCTTTTAGAATTATTTTATTTTTAATAAAAAATTTACTAAAGTTTAATATGTTTTATATATAGTTAATCTAGTTTTATATAATATACTATAATCTGACTAATATTTGCAATTATAATTATTTGTTAAATCACTACTATTATATTTGTAAAAATTACTAAAACTCTAATATCTATTTTTTTAATATTTGGAGATAATCATAGCAAAAGGTGACAATATGTAAAAAATTTTGATTCTGTAATTTTATAAAAATTATATACCTATTACTCTAATTCTTTAAGAAATTGTATTTGTAAGAAAAAAATTTTTTTGACATATTGTCACCTTTTGTTACAAAGGTTTCTATTTTCTTTATTATCTTCTACTAATTGTTACTTAAAACTAACAAACTTTTATTAAACTACCAACTTAAATAGTTTGATATAATATACTTTAGTATTTGTTTTTTTAATAAATTTGATAATCTAATTGGTTATATATTTTTTTATATTTATATATTTGTTATTTAGTTTATTTTATTTGTTTTTTAAAAATAGTTTATAAACTTTAATCAGTTTGATAGTACTATTAAAAATTTATATTATCTTTTTATTTAGGAAGTTTTAAGTAAGTTTTTGTCTTTTTAGTTCTTTAGTCTTTTATATTTGATGATTTTATTACAGGTTTGCATTGAAATCTTATGCAATACCAGTAAGTATTCTTCTATATATATGTAATTTACATCTCATATAAATGTTCTAAGCTTTCAAATCACTAAATTTAATATATTTAGGTTACAATTACATAAGGTTAACTGATTGACAGAAAACAGTTATTGTAATACAGATATAATTTCTAAATTTTATTATAAATAGAATTTGAACATTAGACCTGTTACTTGGAAAAGAACAATCCAACTACTATACTAGATTTACATTCTTCTAAGCAGAATTTTGTTTGTTTGTTTATATAACTAACTATATAAATAATTAAATAATTTGTATATATATACTAAAGACCTAAATAAAACTTTATTTGTTTGTTTACTTACATAATCAATTATATAATAATTTTAATTTACTTCAAATTTACAACAATATCTGTTTTTATAGTTTAAAGTTTTTATTAATAAAAAATAAATGTCTTATACTGTTCAGTATTGTATAATAGTTTTACTAGTTTTATTAGCACTATCAATTTTACCAATATGTATTACTATTTTATTAATTTTACCAATATTATATACTAGTTTATTAACTTTTACTAATTTTACTGGTTTTACCAATACTACCAGTTTTACTAATGTTATTATTTTACTATTTCATTAGTTTTACCAATCTGATTATTAAATTACACTATAAAGCATCAGTTTCACCAGTTTTAACTGGTGAAACTGTCATACTTCGTAGATTCTCTATTTTATTGCTTAGCAAAAATACAAAGTACTTTATATGTAAATAGACTTTTAGCTTTTAAAAGAGGATGCTTTTGATAATTAGGTTAGTAAAGTGTTACTGTTATTATTTTTTTCGTGTTATAATATGGTTTACTATAAGTAAGCTATATATATGAAAAGCTTTTTTATTTAAAGAAATTTTTTTTTTTCTAAAAAATTATTCTGAATTGAAAAAAATTTGGATAACTATATATTAAAGATTAAAGTTTTATTATAGTACGTAATTTGTACTTGAATTATTAAATTTTTAAAAAATCCTAAGTCCACTTAAATTCCGCTCCCACTTTACAACAAATATATAGTTTAAAAGTTAAGAATTAGAGTTGGATAAGATTTTAATTATATGATAACTTAGTTAACGTTAAGGGAGATAAAGCATTTATGGCAACTTGTGAATCACGGTAACTAATGACAAACTTATGGTCAAATCGGTAAGGTTACCGATATCTCTAACGTCTGTAACTCTGATAATACAGTAATATGTACCTGATACATACATACATGCGAATCATTTAAAGCTATAGTCACGTGAAACAGTAGAATTTAAATTCTGTTATACGATGTTTACAGTTCATTGCAATTTTTGTCGTTATTTATCTATAAAAAGTTATAATAAACCCGAATCGTAACCAGGAGGATAATCAATTCCCAAAACGAGAGTGACCCGGGTATATATTCAGAATGAAAAATTTTTAGTTAGGTATAATTGAATTATAATATATCGACATATATATATTTATATTATTTATTTATTACTGTAATTCTCGATACTTGGCCTAAATCAATTCGTTTAGGCGATGGTTAGGACCAGAGTGACATCCGGAACAGCATACAGTTATACACTATTGGTGAGAGATAAAAAAAATATATTAGTGACGTGTAACTTTCTTACGGGTTTTTGCAGAGGCTGTTTATTAGTTGTCTAAAAATAGTATAATCGTTTTCAGAAGCCTTAAAATGATTTATTAACTCCCACGCCAATTGAAAACCGTTCAAAAATGTAATGTTGGCGGTTTTTCATCAGGTGATTGTTCGGAAAATTGGATTTTTTTATTAATTTAATGTTGTCCAAAATTGTTGACTTTCTTTTCATCAATAAAGATGGTTAGATGGATTTTTTTATTGTTTCATAGTGTAACAAGTGTCAACTTAAAATTTTCTAATAGCTAAAGAATGTATTCAAAGAAGGATATTCATCTTACGCATATCTTTTTAAGTATCGGAAATTTTCGTGAACGAATTCAATTAGTGACCGGGTGGAACAATCAAAGATAACATTCTATATAGCTTTGAATCATGCACAAACCTAAATTTATTTTTTAGTTTATACTATCGCTATAAAACGTTTAGGCTATCAACAACTTGTAAACACAAATTTGAAATTTAATATATGAAAAATTAATCCTTAAATATCCTTAAAATCAGAATTATATTAAAGTTATTAGTCCTTCTTTCCTTTTTTCTTGTAAGCTTTTTGATAAAATCTAATAAATAACACTAGAAAGCTTCCGTTACAAAGTATTGAAAATACAAATGCTGAAATCCCATACTTGCAACTTTTTGTAAAATGATAATAAAGATATGGCACCGATAATATAAATGATATTGAAAATTGAATGATTTGTCCGGTTGTGATGTATTGCTAATTGTCGATGTAAGGAATGTGATAATTTAGAAGATTTGTTTAGAATATCAAAAATGTTTATACGCAATATATATCTATTTTTTTTACGTACCTTGAACCATGTGGATCTTCCTAATACCGCGACAAAGTAATAATAATACATGAATACATGTACGAACGTGTTTGCAATCATCCCAAGACTTTGGAGTTTATAAAGAATATTAACGAACAATTTAAAATATTAACACTTTTAATTATATATTATATATGTATATGTATATATATTTACTTACCTAGCATACATATTTGCATCTTGTAGCCATGTCCAAACCATTAGGATCACAATAGAATGATGGTACCAATGCAGAAAAATTATCTCTTTCTACAAGAAACATATTTCAATGAAGTAATGATTGAATATTAATTACTATCGAAATTTTTTTAAACCTACCTTCTTAAGTACTAATATCACGGTATCGATCAATTCAGTAAATTTCGATAGGTAATAGATGTATGTAACATAAAATAATCTACCCTTCAAAGATGAATCGTCTGAAGTACAAAAACATTCACCGATACCTCGTTCCTAATAATTAATTCATTAGTGACGAACACATAAAACAATGAAATGCTACATATCGTTTACATATACAAACCTGCCATCTTTTAAAAAAGTCAATTATGGCGTATCCGAACATGATCGCGGACAATATGCATAGAAATAAATTATGTACAGCAATAACACCTTTTAAAGTGAAAGGTGTTCGAGATTTCATAAATCTCTGATAATTTTTGTTAATGTTACGTCGTTGTGTCAAATTTTGTGATCATTAAATATTCGATAAAAATACCTTTAATCCAACTATCACTACAAAGTATGTTATCCAAGAACCAATGACAATCTAAATTTAGTATTGATACATATAAATTAAATTTGATTTATTTTGATTTATTTTGATTTATTAATTATCTTTAACACACCTGTAAATTAGAGAACGGTGTGATTCCAACTTTCCACTGAAAATCATTTGGATTCATTAATTGTGAATAATCCCATTTTGAGTGATCGAATGGAATTGATAGAACTTCTATGCCTTTTGAAACGTTGGAATTATTAAACATAATGAAAATGGTTGATGAATTATTAAACTGCGATTTTACGAATTATTTATAGTATTAGGTTCGTGTGACATTTTGCTGTGTCAAATTAGATCTGCAGTAAATGGTAAATTGTAAATATGGTAATGTAGTAAATGTACAGTAAAATTGCTTTTTTATTTCAGTAATACGGAACTTTTCGGCGGTGCAGTTATTAAATGACTCAGTCCTCCGAGAGTGCCAGTAAAAATATTTATTAACTCGCCGAAATATTCCGCAATGCATGATTTACGATAATATATATAGTTGTGGTCCCCAGGGCTTTAACATTTTGGTTTTTTTTTTATGATTATTTCTCACACAAAGCATCAATGAATTCATTACACCGTTTTGTACATAAACCTCATCTGTTAACTAATATAGTTTTAAAAAAGTTCTCAAATAATGTTTTGAAAACTCGGTTATCTTATAATTCTCAATTTAATCGTTCAATTCAGAGAAAGAATTATTCCACTAATAATGCAAAAGTGCACACCAGAGTTGAAGAAGAACTTCACGAAAAAGCTCATATCGATTATGATCGTGTAGCTATTAAATGGAATCCTTCGATCGCTAAATTGTATGAAGATGCTTTGAAATACGAAGATGGATCCGCTATCGCTTCCTCTGGTGCTTTGGTAACTGCTTCCGGTATTAAAACTGGTCGTTCTCCAAAGGACAAACGTATCGTTGACGAACCTGGTTCTTCTAATGATATTTGGGTAAGGGGTTTTTTTAAAAAAAATATAAATATGTATATATTTTTAATCATCATCTCCTTTACTAAATTTGGCGCGTTTTTACTTGTCAATCATTTACCTTATAAGTGGGGACCTGTCAACACGAAATTGCCCGAAAATGTTTTTCTCATTAATCGTGAACGTGCTGTAGATTATTTAAATACTCGTAAGAGGATCTACGTCTTTGATGGTTTTGCGGGGTGGGATCCCAAATATCGAATTAAAGTTCGTGTGGTTTCCGCACGTGCTTATCACGCATTGTTCATGCGAAATATGTTGATTCGTCCTACAATCGAGGAACTTGAAACCTACGGTTCTCCCGATTTTACCATTTATAATGCCGGTGCTTTTCCCGCAAATCGTTACACCACCGGTATGACGTCTACAACTTCTGTTGCACTTAATTTCCATACACACGAAATGGTTATCTTGGGTACCGAATATGCTGGTGAAATGAAAAAAGGAGTGTATGTATTTTATTATAACTTAATTATTTTTTTTATTATAATTATTAATTATCACTAGTAATCATTATTAATTATCATTATTAATTATTTCTAATTTCAATACACATAGTTTTACCGTAATGCATTATATAATGCCTGTGAAACATAATGTTTTATCATTGCATTCTTCAGCGAATGAAGGTCATAAAGGAGATGTTTCTATTTTCTTTGGTTTATCCGGTACAGGCAAGACTACACTTTCTGCTGATCCAAAGCGTCTCTTGATCGGTGATGATGAACATTGTTGGTCAGATGATGGTATCTTTAACATCGAAGGCGGCTGTTACGCAAAATGTATTGGCTTATCTCCTGATAAGGAACCAGAAATTTTTGACGCTATTCGGTTTGGATCTGTTCTGGAAAATGTCGTTTATGATCGTCATACTCGTATTGTAAATTATGATGACAGTACATTGACTGAAAATACTCGTTGTGCTTATCCGATTGAATACATTCCCAATGCCAAACTACCTTGTATTTCTTCGGGTCATCCAAAAAATATTATCTTATTGACATGCGATGCATATGGGGTTCTTCCACCTGTCTCAAAATTATCACCATCTCAAGCCATGTATCACTTTATTTCTGGTTATACGGCCAAGATTGCAGGAACAGAAGAAGGTGTCACCCAACCCGAGGCTACATTCTCTGCTTGTTTTGGACAACCTTTCCTTGTACTTCATCCTGCACGTTATGCAAAGATGTTGGCTGAAAAAATGAGGCAACATTCTGCTGATGCTTGGTTGATTAATACGGGATGGAATGGTGGTGCTTATGGAGTTGGTGAACGTATCAAGCTTAAATACTCCCGTGCCATCATTGATGCGATTCACTCCGGTGAACTTTCCAAAGCTGAATATGAATCCTATGATGTATTTAATTTACAAATTCCAAAATCATGTACGGGTGTTCCATCTGATTTATTAAATCCTTCAAGGACTTGGAAAGGCAGTGAAGATGAATTTAAGCATACTCGAAATACTTTAGCTGAGAGGTTCATCAAAAACTTTAAGGATTACGAAGATCAAGCTACAGCCGAAATTATTTCGGCTGGACCCATCATCTCGTAGGTTTCGTTTGTAAGAAAAAAAATAATAGTAATAAAAAAAAAAAAATACCGATAAAATAAAATAAATTAGACGTATTATCAGAAAGATGCGACGATAATTACGATATAAAAAAATTAATATATTAATTTAACTAATCACAATTTTAAAAGATTTTAGAGCTTTGAATAAAAACAAAAACAAAATGTTTAAATTGTTTTCAATTTTTTTTTTCATTCGATTTTTTTAAACTCGCTTTTTCATTCTTGTACTTTTTGTATAATTAACAGAGAAAGTATCTAAAAATTAAAATGTATAAACGAATAAAAACTATTATAGAGTTATATAAAATTATTCCTTGATTGTTTCTACTAGCTTTGGCGAAACGCAATTATGAGCTTTTTATTCCATCTTGTTTTCTACGAATACAAATTGGACAATGAATTATACGGCCTTCAAAATAATCCGGCTATTACTGGCCTGAAAAAAACTGTTTCTGTTATTACTTACTATATTATCGTTCCACAAAACAATTCACAAACAAAAAAAAGGTTCTCATATACAGTCATTTGTGTTAATAATGGAAATGACAAACGGTATATTAGGTAAGGTGAAGTTGGCGCGAGAAATTTCTATTTGTATAACATAGATTAGGTATACCCTATATATAGAATAGATATCAAAATATACAATTATTTTAAAATTAGGAAAACTGTTTTCGAACTTTACTTATTGATAGAATCAATTGTAAAACAATGTATGACTTTTGATATTTGAGATTAAAAATAATCTAAGAAAAACAAATGAGACTCAAAATATGATGAACACCTAGGTGTTAATGCAATTCATCATAAAATTGCTATTATTGAAACCAAATGTATTAAAGAATATATGAATAATGCGAAAGACTAAAAAAAAAATTTATATTTCATTAAAATAGGATAATAAAACCTTTATTATTATATATATAATACAGGGTATAGGCAAATACTTGAAAAAAGAATCACTATAAAATTCTTATCTAATTATTTGTAGATAATGAACAAATAAAACCAGAATAGAATTTATTTCTTTACACACGTCGCACTTTCTAAATCTGCTGTCTGACATTCATCAGTAGTATGAACAACCAAATATTCGTATTTCTTTTCTTTCTTTCCCCTTATCATACTAAGAATAACAGGAATGACGGCCACAAAAGCAGCTACAGCTATAAAAATCACAAACAATGGACCAAACAGATAATCTGAAATGGATTGTTTGAAGAGTGAACTGTTTTCATCATCATTGTCATCATCATTGTCATCATCATCACTTTTGGATGAATATGAGTTTTGAAGAGTTTCTGGAGAAGTCACCAAGTTTTCGTCGGGTTCGCAACCTAAGAATGAAAAATCCATCAAAGGATCATATTGTTGATCTTGAATATATTCATCATCTAGAGTTATCTTCGATGTGTCATCTATTTCAGGAAATTCAACTTCGTTGCTTGGTAAATCAGGTGACTCTACGATGGTAATTTCAATGGTAGTAACAGATGAATCCTCATCTAAGTTATTAAAATTTAAAGAATCTAACATCGCCTCAGTAGCTTCAATTGACATATCTACAAGTTCATCTATCGCTTGGAAAGGGTTTGAATGGATATCCTGTTTTGAAGTCATAAATTCATCGAATGGAGAAGAAATATGATTATCAAATAACCATGGATCTCGAGTAGAGAGATCGTCTATTTGGTTGTTTTCAAGTTGGCATTTCACATTGGAAAAGAGTAGTGCCAGGGTCGTGAGCAGCAAAAGTACGAATTTAGTCATTTTTGAAGAATTTTAACGTTCATAAATATGAAGAACGAGAATGGATTATTAAATAATTTATATTATTCTTATGCTGCATAATAATGTAATGTATCAATCAAAAAAAATCATTTTGATAATTGATATCATATACAAAATAAATCTATCGATTCTTTGAATTTTGCATTTGATCATATAATCGATCAAGATTTTATGCAAAATTTCTTGGCATTTCACTTACGTATGTAAAAGGATGGCAGATTAGAAAATGTAATGCATTACTTAAAAATGTTTAATGAGCTTCCGACTAGTAGTATTCAGGTGGTACTGTATGTCAACAATGACTTTTGCATTTCTAATAAAAGAATTTGGATTAATTGTAGACTTGGATAGGTAATACATCACAATTGCTTACAAAAGATAAAGGTTTTCGAAATTTTTGATTTCATTTATAACTTAGGATTCGAAATTCCTATCGTTATAACGATAAAGATAATGAGATAAATTAAGTTATATGCAATAAATTAATCCTATCGCTATAACTTATAATAATCAATACATCCTGATTATATATTATATCAAGATGTCAATTTAACCAGATGTTTTTATATATTTATTCAGAATTTAGTTACATATACCTTTATTGTATGAGCGTAAACTCCGATATTAAGTCTCATTGACAGTATTCTTATTGCCAAAGACATAAATAGCAATAACAATTACTATTACTGAATTACTGAATTGCTAAGTTAACGCCTACAATTAAACTTATGCATTCCTTATTAAACCTCACATTTCTGATCATGTTTAATAAAAAGTGTACAAGTTCTGCAAAAACCTATTAAGATTTTAGAGTTAAGAACCGAAGAAGGATGTTTCTTGTCACATTGATGTCTCTGTCCATCTTTATTTGACACTGAGGACATTTAAAAGTTCTAGTTTTTTTGTAAAGATATCCACAATTTTCACAAGTATTTGAAGTATAATGTTCATCACAAATTAAAACTTTACACCAACAGTATTCCTTTGTCTTGTTAATTAACTGTTGCTTAAAATGACAATGAGATCATCTGAACATTGCTCTTGCAGTTTACTTCTTATTCGTCTGTTGATTCTTCTTACCATTCTCTGTGTCTCAAATTCAGAAAGTAATAAGATTTTGAATCTTTTTTTTAATTCTTCTTACTGATTTCTTTAACTTGTAATGTTTTTATATTGAACTTCTTTTGTGATTACTTACTCTGTAATTTGTTAAGAATATGACAAAGGTGGTAAATTCTTTCAATATATTCTTTTTTTATTTTATTGCAAATCCAGAAAGAGAATAACCAGTTAAAAATATTAAAATCTCTAAATCTAATGAAAGTATTTATTTTTTAATTCTTGTCTATTGAGAAGTTTGGTTTTTATCTTAATTTTGAATAACAAAGAAAAAAATTTTTCAATTGTTTTCTATAAATAATAACCATAATTTAATTTATTAAACAATAGTTCCATTCTTTAAATAAGTTCCAAGTCAAATACTTTTAAATAAAAAATATCAGTTTTTTTTATAATTAGAACAAATAATAATTGATTTAGATTTGTTCTTTTTGTTTTGGTATTTAATCTTAAATTCTTTTTTATAAGATGCAAAGTTAATCTTATATTCATTTCTTCATCTTGAATATTATAAGTAGTTTTCAAAACTTATTTATTTTTATTTAAAATTTTTTATTATTTATATACTTAATCTTTAGAATTTTTTTGTTTTAAAGAATTTTACTTTTTTTTTAAGATGTGATAACTTAGTGAAATAAATAAGTTGTTAACCTTTCAAGTAGCAACCTTTCAAGTAGCAAGTTGTAAGTTTAAAACCCATTAGAAGTAAAAGTTTAAAAAATATACTTATGTTATAACAACAGTTTTCTATTAATTAGTTAGAATAAAAACTTGTAACTATGATCATATTAGTATAACTGACAGATCATAAAAAATTTGTGTAATTTTGATTATACAGAAGAATGTAAACTAGTACTAAATAGTACAAACTCAAGCTAAATTCTTGTGGTTATGTAAATCTATAAAACTGTAAAAACAGAAGTTTATTTTAAAAAAACTTGACTAGAAAGGTAATATAAATCTTTGATAGTACTATTGCAAAGATTAGATCTAGAAAACAAATACTAATATAAAAGAATTAGATAAATAAAAATATTTAAATATAAGATATAATTGATCAGTCTGTTAAATTATACTAGAAAAAAAGAATATTGTAATAGAATTTACTTTTTTTTCCTATATTAGTATATATTTATTTTTAGCTCTATATTATATTTTATAATTTTCCTAATATTTTTACATAG
>CAJVQA010011450.1:0-10705 GCA_910591915.1 Cetraspora pellucida
ATATGGTGTTTCATGTTTTCAGTTATTGGATATTTTTTGAACCAATCAAGGTCATTAGAAATATCTCTAATAATTTGGTTCTGTTTTTGTTTTTGTTGTTTTGTAGATTGTTAAGAGTTGGATTTTTTAGAAAAGAATGAATTATAGAGTTAAATTTTGTCTTTTGTTGGCATAGTACTAAGTTTATAAAGGATAACAATTTTTTTATGATCTGGATTTAATGAAGATCGATAAAAAGATTTAAGTTCAATATTTGGAATTTTGGATATGCAGGATCAGTGGATTAGAGAGCTTTTGAAAATACATGCTACTGTATAGTCTGGTATATGATTATGTTGATTATTTGTAAAAACATATTGAATATTTTTGACTTTACAAAGAAGTCAAGTATGATAGTGTTGGGAATAAGCAATTATAGCTGTAAGAGCTGGATTGGTTTAAAAATTTGAAAAAAGAATACATGCAAAAGATGAGAGTGAAAATTGAGTTTGGTCTGTTAATTTAAAAATTGGAGAGGCAGATAATTCATTTGATCGTTTGAAACTTTGTGTCGAGATAATAGTTATAATTTAAGTTTAAGTTGGGTTTGAAGGTTGACTGACTGTTGTTAGATAAGTAATTTTGTAGTATTTAGAGATAAAGCTTGTATAAAACTTGTCATAAAGGCAGGTTGTGATAGCAGGTTGAAGAGAAACTTTAAAGTAATGATGTTGTTTTTTCTCATTACAGATATCAGGTTTAGCAGAAACAGGTAGGACACATAATGCTTGAGGTTTATTTTTCTGAAGTTCAACTCTATATCTGTTTTTATATTTAGAATAATAGTAGTCAATGTCATAGGAATCTGGTTCTTAAGAGTCAGTTAAAATAGGCATTTTTTGAAGCGATTTTCAAAATTGAGGTGTGACAAATAAGGAGTGTAATGACTAAGAAGTGTGACAAATAAAGATGTGCCAAATAAGAGACTGTGATGTTTAAAATAACACCTAGTGTGACACCTAAATGATCAATGTAATTACTGTATAATAAGAGTTGTGTAATTTAGTTAAAACTAAATTAGTAAAATTAAAAATAGATAAAACAAAATTAGATTTATATAAATAGATTAATAATATTAATTAGTAATTTAGATCTGCAGGTCTGGGGCATTCTAGAGGACCAGAATCTCACAAAAAAGTAAGAAAAATTTTTTTACAAAAATAGATTATATTTTCCAAGGGAGTTTTGAAGTATTTTAACTGTATAATTGTCAGTTTTAAACTATTTATAGTATATAATATATCAAAATTATGGCAAGAATGAGCTGAACAAGTTTGTTTTATGTAAAAACTATAATTTACATAATAAAATTTTGAGTTTTTGTAAAAAGAAGAAAATTACAAAGTTTAGTTATAAAAACCTTTGAGGATATAAAACTGGGCTGCTTATATGTAAAATTCTGTTAAGAACAATTTTACTTAGGCAGCCAAAATAGGTTTACTTAATAAAAAATTGAAAAAAGAACAATTATGTTTAGAAAAAATTTGGTACAAATGATCGTCAGGAAGAGTTAATAATTTGTGTCGCTTATTGCATAGTATTTATTACTATATTTAGTATATTTAATAGAAATAACTTATCTTTATTATAATTATTTATATATATAAAATATCTATAAAAGTACTACTTTCTGACTCTTAAAAAAAATTAAGTATCTTTATATATTTTATATTTAATAAACCAAATACAATATTTAGTATCTTTATATACTATCTATTGTTGCCTTTGTCTTAAAATATCTAATCACTCTGTATATTATTAAGTCTTACTATAAATTTTGATAGAATCTGTTAAGTTATAATCATTATAGTATACTTAAATAGCTTCTGTCATTACTGTAATAATAGAAATTTACAGATTAATATTTTAATAATGAATGTAAAATAAGTACTTAATTAACTGTAAATAATTAATTTTAGTTAGTTATAAAAAACTCTGTCAATATTGGTTTGTTTGATCTAAAAATTAAAGAGTATATACTTAAAAACCTATCACATTTTTACTACTAAGCATATCTTAGTGAGAAATTCCTCTAGAACCTAATATTTAATGTCAAATTAGTAATAACATTTTTGATCTGCAAAGAATTTGCAAGAAACCTTTTTTGAAAAAACATTATAATTATTATTATACAAACTTCAACCAGCTATATCTCAACAACAACTAAACTAACTTTAGTATTTTAACTTCTTTTAGAACTGAAAGAACTTTCTCTTAACCTTCTTTTAAGTAACAAATTCTATTGTCATAGTAACTTTTAGAAATATTTATTAATTTCTGAAAATTAGTATTTAGAAATAAAAACAAAATATTTGTATTATAACAATCAGCTTCTAAATTAATAGTATATATAATTTAACTTTGAAAGATACCTATTAAAAGTATTTATACTTACTAAAGAATATACTAGTAAGTTATTTATATTTAAACTAAATAATTCTTATAAAATTTTTATTCTATAACTATAATTATACCCTCTAACTTTCAAAAATTTTATTTTTGATATACTAAATAATACTTTTTTGTGACTTCTCTGGTATAGTTATAGAATATTTTAATTAGATTAAACAAATTTATACTGGGATCTTTGCTATGAATTTTTTTTACTAAAAATAGATTTATTATGATTTTCCTAATTAAAATCTTGTGTAACAATGACTTGGAGGGTCATTTTGTTAGCAAAGCTCCCACTTTATATAACTTACTTCAATTAAAGAACATTATTTTTAACCTTGTTTTTAGTTTTAGATATTTTGGTTTTTCTAAAAATATTATTAATATTATTAGAAATATAGTATCTTTAGCTGTTTATATAAACTATTATCAAAAAACCTCTTTACATTAACAAAAGAGAATTTTGTATCTCTTTATTACCTTGACTTTGAAGACTATAATAATTTTTTTAAAACACTTTTTGACTTACAACAACATATATTTAACTTTTTATATAATTAACAAATTTAAAATATTATGGCTAATGCAAAAGATGTTCTTAATTATCTAAAAGAAAATAAAAAAGATGAAAATTTTATCTATATTAAATCTTTTTATAAAGATGGTACTCAGACCTTTTGGTCTAAATTGTTAATTTTGAAAAGACTGCCATCACTAATAGCTAAAATTTTGCTAAACAGAGAAAAATCATGTCAGTTTTTTTTAGAGTAAATGCTAATGAATAGCAACAAAACTAGTATTCTGTATGGATTTTTACTAATAATACAGTAAATAATTAGATAGCTATAAAAACCACTTTTTTGGTTTAATTTTGTAACCAATATTGAAAAAACAAATAGATTGAAAATTTAAATAAACTGAGACAACTTTTAAATAAATCTGTCAAAACTTATTACAGTTAATTTAAAAGAATTTTTTCATAAGTAACAACTAATAATATTCTAACTAATGCCAAAAGTTATATTAATTTAATAAAGAACTCTATTTGGAAACCCTTTCTGTTATTTATATATATAATTTAGCTAAAATAAATGTTGCTTTAGGATTTATAAAAACTTTTGAACAAAAAAATAATTTTGTTGCTTAAAATAAATATAGTTTATCTGCTACTATCAGAAGTTTGAAAAAGATATTGACATCTTTACTAAACAAATGCAACAAATTATTTTTAAATATGCAACAATTGCATTAACACTTACTAAATCAAATATATTTACATTTAAAATTTAACAAAAATTTTAACTCAGAAACCAATAATGACCTAGAATCCAATTTTAATCTAAAAATCAATACCAGAGACCTTTAATTACTTGTTATAACTGTAGAGAAAAGGGACACTATACTTAAGATTGCCTAGCTGAAAAGCAACCTATAATAGGTTAATATAAGCAAATAATTCAAGATAATAAAAAAAAATATTAACTACATTGAAGTTAATAATGATAACCAAAATCTCTAAAAGTTAATCTTATTTCATTAACAGAAAACTTGCCAAGTTTGCAAATAAAAATTCTAAATATCAAAGAGAATTTAAACTTAGAAATATACTATTATATCAAATAAACCTGACATCCAAATGGATAAAGTACTATAGATATCTTTGTTAAAGTACCAATTTCAAAAAGAATCAAACTAAAACCTAAATACAAAACTTACATCTTTATAATTAAACAAGTTGAGCCTTATAAGATTTCAAATAACATTTTGAATATAAATCTTCTGCAACTATTAGTTAATAGTTATAACTTTCTTCTCAATATAAAAATCTTGCTAAAATTTTGAAAAAAAAGGAACCAATTACTAAAACAAACTAAACTAAAACTAATTACTTTAAAAAGATCATAGTGTTAGGTTCAAAAATTGCGACTTAGTCACTTTAAAATTCTAAACCTCATGTAATATATAACAAGTAACCTTTTCAAAAGAGGATGTTTGATTTAGCTTATAGGTGAGAAAGGCTTTCAGTTACTTCAGATCAACAAATGCAAGTGGATAAGTCACATGATTATGAATTTGAACAGCAATGTTTACAGAAGTTTACAGGGTTTGTAATGATAATTAGTGTTAGTATTTATTAAGTACAATGTAGAGTATTAGGATTTATTGTTTAATAAAGCAAAATAAAGCATACCACTCTCAAGGGCCATTTTGGCCTTTATTTATAATACTAAATTTGTCACTTATAAATGTAACTTATCTCTTAAAACTAATTAAACTATTTACATGTATTTATCCAATATCTATTATTTCCTTCTTTTATTCCTTATCTACTTCTTTGGATCTGAACTACCTTTAATGATTTTAAATATAACTTATTATGTTTGTTGCTTTTATAGCACTTATTACATTTATTGTACTTATTGCATTTATTGCATTTGTGCATTTTTCATGTGATCAGTTACAGCATTAGATGTCATGATTCCCAGTATCATAGTAGCCACAAAGGCCATGTAGCTTCTAAATTGATAATTTTGTCACCAATTGAAGATTAGCTTCATGTAATAATCAAACAGCTTTTGGTCTTAAGTAATTTATCATTCATAGGTAAGTACTGATCTCTTCTCTTAATTCCTTCAACCTACTCTTTTCACTAACTCTTATCTTCTTTTTCATCTCAACTAGGATTTCATTATGTTGAATTGGGTCTTTTTCAGATCGGTCTTTAGAGCACATGACTATGAAAAATAATCAACTGTAGGCTTAGTTTATTCTTGAGGCAAATGGGTTCTGTTAGAGATAGAATTTAATGATAGTCACAGGGTGTTACAAGACAATATTTGCACTTTTGTTAGGGTTGGATAAGTAGTTCACAGTTGTAGATACTTTATTATTCTTTTATTATTTCTATCTAAATCCTATTTAAATCTGTTCTTACAATAGCAATAAAATATTATATTTGAATTAAAAAGAAACTCTGTTATTGTTATTCTTAATTCTAGAGCAACTATAAACATTATTACAACCAAGCTCATAAGAAAATTAGGGCTCTAAATCCAAAGATCTTCTAAAACTATTGTAGTTACTGCTAATGAAAATTATACTAAAGTCTTAGAAATCATTTTTAATATAAAAATTACTATTCAAGATATTATTATTATTATATTGTTTTTTTTTTATATATTAAGATAAGGTTTTGCTTTTATCTTTATTATTAATTTGTTATAGACAACTATATAAGTTGATACAAGCTAAAGCCAATTTACAAATTTTTTACAAGAATGAGACTCAGACTATAAACAAAATTATTATCTAATTTTATCTAATTTATCTGCAATCTAAACCTACTAAAGTGGTTAAAACTTACCTAAATTTGATATTGTAAAATGTTATTGGTAGAAATACTATAGTTTATCTATTTAGATATTTATTTAAATAGTTTTTTATTTGCTTTTTCTTGTGGTGAGCAAATATAAGAGTTGTAGAAATTACTTGTATGCTGTTGGTCCAAAAGTCTACAAGTACAACTGTAGGTATATGATAGTTGAGTTTGTGATAATAATCTGGTTGAAGTATTGGAGTTAGTTGGTCAATTATGTAGTAGTTAATTAGAGATATTATTTTGTTGTTTCTATTCTAATAATTTGATACAGTATAGTTTTCAGATTTGGTTATATATGTTTTGAAATAGTTAGATTAAAAATTTTATTCTAGTATTAATTGCTAACTGATTGCTAGTAGTATATTCTTGTATAGTATTGATTAATATAGTTGGAACAAGTCTTGTATAGTTGTGTATAAATTTGTATAATTTCTAATAAGGTTCTTTAAAGAAATACATAGGTAATTAATAAGTTTGTCATTTAGTTCTTGTAATTGTATAGTTGTTATATCTAGTTATGAGTTGTTAAAGAATTATTGTATTGTGTTAATAATAATGAAATTTAGTATATGTAAGTTTGAACATATTAGTTAGTATAATTAACTGTCATATATATTGCATAAAATGTAATATTTATCTGGATATATTGTTAGATAAAGAGAGTAAAGATGAGATAGTGTAGGTAGTATTTCTAATATAAGTTTAATTTTAAAAGTTTTTTTATAACATAAACTGAAGCTAGTATAAGATATAGATCTTTTGTGATTGTTGTTAAGGAAGAGCAAAATGGCTTCCCAGTTAATTAATGAGAATAAAGGTAAAATTTTTTTAATTCAATGTTAAGAGAACCACATTGCTAATGTTTTTAATTGTTCTACCTACAGGTTGCTCTATAGAATATTTGTTATAATAGAGATAGTATAATGAATTGTATATATTATTGTAAAGAATAGTAAGTATATATAGTTGGTTTGGGTTTTTGGCTAGTTTGTTAGCTATGTTGTTAAATATATTGTTGCTATATGCAGTTACTTTTTAAAGATTTACTTGAATTTGATATGCAGTAATAAAATTAAGTAATATATGCCATATTGGCCAATAGTTATAAGAGTATTGTCTGTTAAGTGTAGGTAGTAATTGTATAAGTTTTTTATATTTGGAAATAATAGATTGTGAGTCTGTATATATTATTATAGTATGTATTTTTGAACAAGTAATAATTGCAGAAAGAATTACTATAAGCTCTGCCTTATATGATGAGGGCCAAAATTTAATTTTTGCAGAATATTAATGCAAAATAGTTTTATCTTGGATTTGAATCCATCTGATACTCATTTTGGATTTGTTATTTGTAATATTGTTTACAGAACCATCTGTATAAAATATAAATTGTGAATAAAGTAAATTGTTTTGTGCAATTTGTTGTAGAGTTTGTATAGCCTGATTTTGTATAAAAATGTTAAGTAAAACATTGTTGTATATTGTAATATTAGGTTGTAAGGGTATTGTTGTTGGGTTTCAGAGTGCAATAGAGTATAATAGGTCTAGTAAATTTGTATGAAAGTCTAGGGTATTAGAAGAGTTAAAGTTAATTTTCCTTTCAAGGAACTTAGTTGTAAGATTAGTAGGAATATTAAATATGTATTTATTTTGTATACAATTAGAGTTAAAGTGACATTTTGTGCATTGTTTGCAGATATAATTGACTAAAAAGTATAGTTTAGTATGTGATGTGTCAAAGTCAATTAACCAGTATGTTATAGATATTGTATCTTCTATTTGATGTATTTTCATGCCTTGCCAATAGCAATGTTGTTGTTATTATGGTCATATGCAATTATCTAAGGTTTAGATGCATATTTGTAATGTTCAGTAGTAAATAATATAGAATTAGTGTTAGGCTATTGTAACTAAGGATTTATTAGTCTTGATTGGTGATTAGTATTAATTGTATTTTCATGTGTAGTGAACAATAGTGATTTATAACCTTTAGGTATATGTTGTAATTGTAAAGATATGTGCTTCTAATCAAGTAATACAGAGTTGTTATATGATGTTAGTTGCTTAAGATATATTATTTTTTTAGTACATAGTTGCTTTTTGAATTGTATATAGAGTTTATGAGTATAAAGAAATTGTTTAATGGATGTGTATAAGCATTGAAGTATGTAGAGTCTAAGAATATTAGAATTAGCTTGTAAAGTTATCTGAAGCTTGTTAAATAGTTGTATGATTTTGTAAGTAGTTGTGTTTTTATTGAGTTTATCTATATGTAGATAAGAATGTTGTAAAATGTTGGTTGTAGACCACAAGTTGTTTTGCAACTATTGGAGTTGAATATGGGTACTAATGCCCATTAGATTGGATCATTAATATGAAGATGAAATTTGAATATATGATGTTGTACTTGTATTTCCTATATGTTTTTAATACCATATATGTTATGATTTAGAAGTGTACTATTTGGTATAGATACTGGTAGTTTAGCTTTGTGTTTGGCTATAATAAGGTATTATAATAATATATAGTTACATGTTGTATATGATAATACTATATTGTGTATTCAATATTCTAAAGTAGAAATAATTATAGTGTTTATAATATATGCAACTTGTTTATCTGTAATATTTATAGTTTTTAATATGTTGTTAAGTCTGAGCACTTCTTGTTGTATTAATTTTGTTTAAGTTGTATATTGTAATGCAGCTGTAAACTAGCATTCTAAAAATTTAAAGGGGTATTTTGTAGTTAAGCTTAAATAGTTTGATTTATAAAGTTAATATAAGTAGTAGATTTAGTATTTGAAGTTAAGAAGGATTTGTGTAAATTAACTTTTATGTAGGCCATCGTGTAGAAGAATGCAGCTGCTTGAGTTATTGCTTAAAGCTCTTCTACTGAGTTTGCAAGCCATTGTATATTATCCATGTATGCTAGTATAGATATAAAAGTAGTAGTATATTGATATTTACTAGGATTAATCTGAATAAGCTATTTAGTTGTTGTATATATAATTTATTAAAGGATCATAGTAGATTCACCAAAGAAGAGGGTTATGGTTTCATCTTGGTCTATATTATCTTGTACCTTATATGAGGATATGAGTCTAAGATTAGTAATAATTTGGTTGGATCAGTTGTGTAAAAAATTGGTTATTATATTGACTAATATGTTAGACATATTAAAACATTGTAAAGCTTTGGTTAGGAGATGTATATTTACAGAGTTATATGCTTTGCTCATGTTTTGAGACAAAATCCAGATGTGTTTTTTAATGCATTTGGCATCTTCAAGTAAGTTATTGAGTATATGAATTGGGTTGTTAGTTGAGTTGTCAAGAAATGCAATGTAGATATGTAGATTAAGAATTTGGTATTGAGTTAAGACTTGTGATAAACAGTTAGTAAGAATTTTAGTATATAGTTTTTTTGTATGTTCAATTAGACTAATAGGTTGAGTATTGTTAAAGTTTTTATTGAATTCTGGTTTTTTTAAAATAGGATATATTTTACTAGATTTTCATTATTTTGGAATATTTTGTATAGTTAAACATCTGTTAAAAAATGCTATAAGTGCAGATTGCATATTAGAACTAAGATGTTTAATCATTTTATAACTAATTTCAGTAGGCCTATAGGCTTTGTTATTAGGTAATTGTTGTATAGTATTTATAATTTCTTCAGTAGTAATTTCTTGAAGTATAGGAGTATATCATTCAGTATTAATACTAGTGTTAGTTTGATATACAGTCGTCCAATTTTGATTGAAGATATTTTCATCAAATGGATGATAGGCTGTTCATGTTTTAAAATGTTCACTAATATGTTATTTAATCACTGTAGGATTAGTAATTATACTATTGGTAGATTTGATATTTTAAAGATGTACTGTATCTGTATATCAGTTTAATATACTGTTGATTATTTGGGTTGGTTAAATAGATAATTGTTTACATCATTTGTTTGTAACTGTGCTGATATGGTTACAAAGATGTTTGGAATTTTCAATGTTTCTAACATTGTAAAGTGTTTTTCAGAAGGTTTTTGTATACTGTATCCAAGTAGCTAGCTGGATAGATGGTTGGGTGATGATTTAATGGAAAAGTTATAAGTACTATTAATACAATCAATAAGGTTTTGAATATTAGTAAGTAATGGTATTTGGTGTAAAAAAAGTTTTTTAACATGGTGTATAATATGTCCAATGGTTTTAAGATCATAATATAATTGGGTTGCTTTTAATATAAATGTATAATAAAAGTTTTTAATTGTATATTTTTTGTTTGAAATATGTTGAAATGCAGCATTGATGATAGTAGTATGTATTTTTTTATGCCAGGTTTTTCAAGGCTTTCTGTTGTGTTTATTGTAATTGAAACCTGATGTTGTATTATATTCAAGTTTATTTAATTTGTAAAATCATTCTAGTCTTCTTTGAACATAGCTTTGTAATTAAATATTTATTATTTACTTTTGCTTTTGTGTCTGGCTTTATTTGCTGCAAATGGAAATGTCTATGTAGAGATTAGAATTTGTGATTACTGTTAGTTAAAGATGATGAATTGTTGAGTTTAAATTTATTTAAGTATGATATAAGACATTATAAGCTCATATATAGTCTATTCTGATTTGTATTAGGTATTATGCTAAATATTTTGTAAGTTGTTAGTATGGCCTGCTAAGTCATACATATTTGTATTGTACAAGTAATTGAGTAGTTAGAATTTAGCTCCTAATAGTATAATAGTATTGTTGTTTGCATTAAAATCTTCAAGTATGATAGGATATAGGTTAGATGATATTACTTGTTGTGTTTATATTGTTATTCTATATCTACTTCTTTTAAGATAGTAGGTAACTAGAGTGACCTTAGACAGTGAACACTTTTTGTAACCTC
>CAJVQA010011451.1:0-10704 GCA_910591915.1 Cetraspora pellucida
ACAAACCTGTGCATTCTTTATTGCATCTTTAGAAACTAGCATTGAACAATATAATAAAGCCTTGAGAATTTGTTGCTACTGAACAGATAGGATTTAAGAAGTCAAATATTTCTTCATTAAATCAAAAACCTTAAAAAAATTGATTCTATAATTGAAGGTGCATTATTTATTGGAAGACTTTGAAGATAATTATTATGTCAGACTTATTGGGCTTCATTATCTAGTAAATTTTGAATATGATTATGCAATGTGCATAGTAAAGATATACTATTTGTTCCTTCTTTCATTAATCTGTTTATTACTTCAACTCTTTGTGTGCTTTGTATTTCTGTCATGAAAATATTAATTTGAAAGCATTTGGCTTATGCCTGATAATTTGGATATAAATTGTAATTAAGATACTCTTGTGATTTAGGAAATTTGTCAATTAATTGTGCCTATTGTTGATGAAAGTCATTTTTAAACAAACTATTTCTTATATACAAAAACTTCTTGTAAAATATCTTATTTTTTTCTAATTTACTGCATAAATTCTTTCTTAAATTTTCTTGTATATGAAATATACAAAAAAAATAATAGGTACTAGGCATTTTTGATTCCTTTGCATTTATTAATACAGAGTTAGCATCTAATAACAAACAAACTAATAGTATATTATTGGTTACTTGAAAGATGTATTCAAAAAATCATACATAGCTTTGGACTGTTTTATCTTCAGACAAACACTGAGCAACTAATCAACTCTTTGTATTATTGTGCAAAATAACCAAAAGGTTAAATACATATTAAACCAATTAGTACAACATGTATTGTCTATTTGGACTGCATCATCATATTGCAAAAGACACTGATGTTAAAGAAGAAACATTCAGAACAGTCCAATGAGTTAATTATCAAATGAATCGATCCTTGTATAAATTATCCAATCTTCTTTCTCATTTTTTAACTTTAACAATTTGTTTATTATGTTTTGTGCATCTTCATATCAGCTTGTAAGAGATGGTTTAAACCTTTTTATAGCATTATAAATATCCTTTTTCAATATTGCATAGTCTGAAAATTTAGCAACTAGTAAAGAGTATATCTGTTTTGCTTTCATGTTACCTTTAGTAACATAGAATTTAATGTCCTCCATCATACTATTTGTTAAGTTTTGATATTTAGAAGCATATAATTCTACATTATGTAACATAGAATGGTTATGTTCTTCACATATACTTGTAATACCAACCTCAGTTGATGATTTTGGCTTTGTAAGATTAATATGCCAGGAGCAATTGATTTTTCTTGAAGGCCATTGATGCTACTGCATTAAATCAATAACTTTTTTATAAACTGCCTTTTCAGAAAAACTATATTCAAATGTCTATCATCAAATATTTCCTTCTGCATTTACTTCAACTCACTTATGACACAAAGAAAATCTATTGTACTTAGCAACTTGTTAAGGTGTGATTTTGCAATGTTCTAGAAAAAACTATATCACTAACATTAATCTGATTATCAAATATACTAACATTAATTTAATTATCAAACTCTAAGATAATACTTTTATTTAAAATTATTATGATTATCAGACTTTAAGATGATACTTTTATTTGAAACATCATTACAGCTGCCCTGAATTGGCTGAACTTCTGATACTAATTTACTTTCTATGTTTGTATAATATTGTTTATTAGAAATTTACTAACTGTACAAAAACCAAAATCTATAACTTTGACTTATCTTTCATGTTCATATTTATAACTAACAAAATGCCAAAAAGGTTTCAAAAACTCAAATGTGTTGTGTAATATTATACAAAGACAGATTAAATAATGTTTTTATAGAAAGTCTTCACAAATATGCTTTTATTAGATAATCTTTTATTCTATAAGGATCTTTACAATTACTTTTCTACTTCAATGCCAAATTGGTTATGATAAAATTAATGTAGTATTTTGGCAGTAGAGTTTCACTAGTAAGTAAGCTGTTATTATATATATAAAGTTAATAAACATGGTCTAAATTCATAAATTTGCTAATCTTAACAATAAGCACAACACAAAATTACCTTATATAGCACAATTCTTAACTCTTATAAAGATTTTGCTAATGCCTTTCTTACTTTACTATTAAGATGATAATTGTAAAGTTCAAAATAGTAGTTTTATAAAAAGCTACTTTCCTTCTGTACCAAGCTATTATTATATATATAGTATGAAAGGTTCAACAATTTCAGCATTTATAAGCATAAGCATACAATATAAACTTACTTTATATGTTTCAATATTAATAAATATGAAATTTTCAGATTTGTTATACTAATACTTATTACTGAATTCTAGTTAAATCATTACCTTTTGTTCATTCTAATAATGTATATATTTGATGTGACTCAATGTATAGAAGGAACTATCGATGCTACACAACTTATCCTTCACCTAGTGTGCAATATATAAATATTTTAAAATAACAGAACATGTACTAACAGTATTGTAAAATAATTTATTTATATATTGTATACTGTGTGAAAAATCAGTTGTATAATATTGATGGTTCCTTCTATTGACTCAATATAACTTAATGTAACTTAATATGACTTGATGTACTCAATATGACTTGATATAACTTACTTATATTACATGGTAATTATCACTATTAGTTATTAAACTAAAACTCTTTATTTAATATGTGGCCATGATTTTTTTATAAAAATTTGTGTAATTTTGTCTAAATTTTTAGTCATTACTATTGGCCAATCAAAATAGTAAATTTTTACATATTTTTTGCAAAATTTAATAAAGGTAATTATATTAAGCATGTTCTTAATTAAAGGTTTCATCTGATCTAATTTTTGTAATATGATTCTAAATATTATTATTATTATTATGTATATTATTTATTTTTAAAAGAGAAACTTAATCATAAAAAATATTTTTTTAATTTAAACAAAAAATATCAACAATAAAGAAGGTAAATTTTTGCAGACTATAGTATCTTGCATAGTGATAAGAGCTAAGCATATGGTGATTGACTCTATAGAAGACAATTTTGAAAGAGTATTTACAACATCTTTAATCTTTTATGATCTTTATACATGTTTTAACAAATTCCTTCTTTATTATTATTTACTATTTCTTCCTTATGGTCAAATTATCTAAACCCTAATTCAATATATTGACAAATATAACAACAACAAAACTATATTTAGCATCACATTTTTTGTTAATTCATCTTATAATAAAACCCACATATATTTTTTTAATAACATTCTTTTATCAGATTATATTGTTATTGACTTATATTTTTTTTCTATATTATAAATTTTCCTCTTAGATCTAATTCCTTCAATTTTACTTCTATCTTATTTGATTTATTTTTTGACAACCATTCTTTAATCTTTAATTGTAATTCTTCCTCATCTTTATTCAACATTATCTCAATCTAACTATTGCTACATACAATGTTAAAGGCTTTAATAAACCTACTAAAAAAGAAGCATGACAAGATTATTTTTCAACTATAACATATTAATTGCAATCACTACAGAAACTAAAATCTTTGACAAAACTAATCTTTTCTTTTGTAATAATTACTTTTTTACTTACTATTGGTCTAACTTTTCTATTTCTATTGAAGGCACTGCTATCATGATCCACAATAATCTTAAACCTCATATCTACAGTATTTATATCCATCTTGAAGGTGCTATAGCACTTAATATTTTTTTTTAAAGTAATATCAAGTTTTATATTATCTTTGTTTATCTGTCATCAATTGATATCACTACTTGTAACTAAACTTAAAATACTGTTATTAACTGAACCCAACAAGCCTCTTAACTTTACATTCATCCTATTATTTTTAGTGATTTTAATACACAAAACAATACACATAGCTTCTATCTAAATATAAACTTATTAATTTTTTTAATAATACCAATACATATAATATTGAAGCCCATTTTAACAACAAACATTCTATCTGGTCTAATAACACTAGTAGTAGTCATATTAACTATATTTGGACTAACCAATTAATATACAATTTCTTCTTTTTTATAATCTTAATAACAGCCAAACCTCAACTTCTAGTAACTATCAAATTCTTACCTCTACATAAACATTTTCACATGTCTATAGCAAACCTTTATGTAAACATACTAGTATTAGTTGTCACATCTTTAACTATATAGTTATGTCTGCAGAGAACTAGAAATCCTTTGCAGACACCCTATTTCAACAACTCTTACTGCACAAAACTCTTATCAATAGTGAAACTGATGAAAGTATTAAAACAATTTGGCACAAAATTCAATGCTCTATTATTTACTCTGCTACTCACACTATCCCTAGTAAAGTCTCATGTAAACATAGCTACAATCATCAATACTCACCTCACAATACCCTATTATATTTATCTTTTAAAAACTTAGTCACATTATTAAACTTGTTAAAAAACTTATCCAATATTCTGACATCTCTAACATTAATTAAAATATCTCTCAAATTAACAAACAGTTGCAATGTGACCTTCAACTACTTAACTCTATCAACCTATCTTGCACCAAACTATAGCTTCAACATGCTTACTCTATCTTGAAACAACTTTTTTATGCTTGTCATCTTGAAAACTCTTTTCTATTTTGACAACAAATCAACAAAACTACTAACAAAAGATGTATTACTCTTACATCACATTCTATACAAGCTATTAATAGCATTCTTAATTACTATCATCAACCTGTTCATCTCTCTAATATAAAATTATCTAATGAGCTTATAACTGATCTACTACTCATTAAACAGTTTGTTTAATCACATTTTCATGACTGAACTGCATTCAGACCTATTAATAAAACTCTTTTTGATAATTTTTTGGCAACAACACTATCTACTAGTATCTTATATCAACCCAACCTGGTACCAATCTCTGAACTCCTTCATTACAAATAAAGAACTCTCTTAAACTTTCTCTTAGCTTACTAACAACAAAGCCTGTAGTCCTATAGGCATTAGTTATAAAATGCTCAAACACCTTAGCTTTGATTGCACTTTTGCTATTACTAGTTTCTTCAACTGTTGCCTTTCTGAAAATAGAATTTCTAAACAATGGAAACATAGCAGAATTTATCCTATTCCCAAACATAACTTTTTTGATAGTGATCTTAATCTTAATCAACCTATAAGTCTTGTTGAACATATCTGCAAACTATATACCAAAATCCTTATAAATAGACTAAGAACTATATTTTTTTCTAATTTTATTCTCTTACCTTTTAATTATGTTGCACTTTCTAATAATAGCACTTCAATTCCTATTCACATTTTTAATAATTTTATTAAAGATATTATTTGTAATCATAAGTATATTTGGCTACTTTTACAGGATATGAGTAAAACATATGATTCTGTTAACTTTATTTTTTTTAAACATTCATTTTTTTGTCTGGTACTCTTGACTGATCATTAAAACCAAGTTATTACTAATCTTGGTCTTATTTTCTCCTACTCTGTTCACAATGATATTAATCAAGATGAAACTATTACTCCTTTATAATGGCATATATACTACAATTTACTTATCTTATATATACATGCATAAGTACCTGGTTATATCTTACAATCCTTTTGGATTACCAATCTTAAACTCCAAACATTTAACTCACTACAAAAACAATGCTCTGTTTTGGCATATATAGATGATATTCTTTAAGTTGCTTTATTATAAACTAAGCTTTCTAATATATTATCCATAGCTGAATTATTTTATCTATAGCTAACATTCAAGTTAACTCTACAAAATCTATTCTGATTACCAATAACCCTCCATCTTACTACATCCCTATCCCTATAATAATCATCTTCTTTTACTACATTCTTTTAAACAACTTTTTAAATTTTTAGGTTGCTAGTTTACCTTGAACAATAGGCAATCTAAACAAACAAACATATTACTGACTCACATGCCCACTATATTATTAACACAATTATCATTTCTACTCTTGAATACCATCTTCAAAACATTGTAGTTAGTCAGCCTATCTGCAATAAAATCTTTATTCAGCATATTGGCCTTGTTAAATTTAAAACTAAACTTTGCTGTACAATACCCTCTAGTACCTTTTTACATTTTCAATTTACAACATCAAACACATCTGGAACATCCAACTGCAACACTATATTCCTAACCTTCTCAAACAACTTAATAACTCTGACCTATTAGGTATATTAACTCACATTTAAATTTAACAATTACAAAGCAACCTCTGGTTTTCTACTAATATTTTCTTATATTCTAATCCTATTATTAATGGTCTTAACTGTCTAACTACAAACTTTAAAATTATTTAGCTTATCAAGCATATTGGCTAAACATTTGGAAGTGAGTCAGTAAAAATGCACTATATTATTTTTAAGGAAATTTTTTTGAATCTTTAAACAAAAATAACTTAACAAATACTTAATCAAATTTAATAAAAATTTTTTTTAAATAAATTCTATAAGTTTTTATGATTGTTTTAAAAAAATTTTTATTAAATTTAATTAAGTTGTTGTTGAGTTATATTTGTTTAAAGGTTTAAAAAAATTTATTTATAAAAAATATAATACATTTCTACTGACTTACTCCTATTTTCTACTAATTCAACTTATAACTTTCTATTTACTCTAAATGATGAAGCTATCTCTCTTGAATTTCTTTTTTTCTCCTATTCCAAATATTCTATTTTCAAAAAACAACTTATATATCACAAATTACTCTTTTTTGACCAACTCATAATATATAATAATTCATGCTTATTATACTAAAAATATATTTCTTCTAGATTAAATAAACTTTCCAAAAGTGTTGTACTTCAATGATTCACTACTCTTAAGAACATTACAACAAGCCATTCTCATTAATGTACTCTATATAATTACTTTAATCTACTTCAAACAAACTACTTTTCTTATATTATTGATTATTTTATCTTCAACACTAAACTTTGGCTACTTATTGTTCTTAATGACCAAATAATTATTGGCAAGGCCAGAAGGCATAATACTGTTACAAAGTAGATTTTAGCATAGTATATTATATAGTAGTATTAGTAATTATATATATATTCATTATTGTATTTTATATTATATTTATTATAAGACATTAGTTAATCGATAGCTATATTATATAGTAAATAGATAAAAGGATTTTAATTGGCTATTAGAAATGTGGTACAGCTACATGACACTGAGTAACATTTGTGATGTTACTATCATCTTACAAACTTCAAGTACCCCTATACAAGTTTCATGTATCTTAGCACCAAATTACTGTGCCAAGTGTCATAGTACAAGAACCCCAAATATTCCCAACACAAATCCTAAGTGTTCTTGCATGAACTCCAAGTATTCTTGCACAAATTCCAAGTGCCTTTGCACAGATCCAAGTGCCTAAACACAAACTCCAAGTGTTTTAAGCATGAATAACAAATAATATAAACAATATCTCCAGTTGCCTCTGTATAGTCTTCACTATTCCAAGCACAGTATCATTTAATATTGTTCAAACTTCTAAATCTTAAGTACAATGATATCTAATATTGTTCAACCTCTATTACCCTGAGTACAGATCAAGTAATATTGTTCAAATCCCTACTATTCCTACTAAATAAAAAGATATATAAAGGTTAGCTTTTAACCTTTTCTGCCAATTCTAAGTTACTATACTTCAACCTAGACTCTTCTATCTTACCTCTAACTTGTAAAAGTGATATTTCTTTTCTAAAGTAATTCCTATAGGCAAGATTGTTACTGTGTATTTAGTTAATAAAGTTAATCTATATACTGTTATTATCTTAAACTGTTTGCCTGCTGCTGTATAGTAAAGTGAACTACTACACTTCTATCCCATATATATTTGCAATAGAAATCACTATACCAGGTGACCTTGTTACTTGGTTGTATTGTACCAAGAAGACTACAACCCTGTAACATTTTGGTGCTTTCTGGCAGAAATATAAAAATTTATCACAGGAAAGAAACAGAAAACTCTCTCAAGAAATCTACCCCAAGAAGCAATTTTATTTCTAAGAAGAATTTTATTTTGAAAGCAGCAATTGTAAAAAAGCATTTTGAAATTTTGAAATTATTATTAGATATATCTCTACTAACTCAAATTGAATTAAGTTTTTTTGTATTTTGCATTTGTATTTTGTATTTTGGAATTTAAGAAGTTTATGCTTTTATCTTCTATCTTTAAATTTTTGATTTTTGAAACAATTTTGATTTTGTTTTTTGATTTTGTTTTTTGACTTTAATATTATTTAGTGGCCAATGAATATATTCAGAATTGTTTAAACTTTTGATTAATTACTTAAATTCTTTACTTGTTAGCACTATTATTTTAGATTTATTCTCTTAATTTTTATTATTTTTATTTTATTGTTTTATTACTTATTAGTACTAATCCTTCTTTAAGAAATTTATTTTATGAGAGAGTTTATTACTCAATTTCATTTAGAAAATATTCAAAGACATTAACAGATTCATAGTAAAAACTTTTTTTTTGCCACTACTGTATTGCAAACTCTCACAATTGATTTATTTTGTTTTCAGTATTATCTACTAACACCTATTTCTCTTAACTCTTATAGATAATTTGCTAAATTTTGGACTTGGTATTCAGAAGCCTTTTATGCCACTTCTTACAATAAAGTTACCCAAGCTAACTTTCTAAGACTAGCTACTTCTGCACATTTAGCTGCTCAAGTTGCTGCTAAAAATATTATTTTTAGTTGTTATTATCAAAACCAGATAACTAATCTCTAAGAAATTACCTAACTTTTCTTTTGGAAATATACCTCTTACAACTCAGTACTATCAGTTACTGCTGACTAAAAGACTTCATTTAATATTTTTATTGATGATTTAGTTAAAGCTCAACAACATATTAAAGATTTACAAGCTGTTGCATTAGAATTAGCACAAGGCTCTGAAGAAAAAACTAGTACATCTACTTTTCAACAATTACTACAAAAAACTTTTATTATTGTAAAAAAATCTATTACTACTTCTACTTCTTCTATTACCACTATTGTTACTTCTACTCAAATTCCAATACCTATTGTAGATCCTAGCTCTTTAGCACTATATAGTGGAGATCAAATCAGTAGACAGTATACCTTTTTTTGATAAAATAACTCTTCAAGAAGAGGATCATTACCTTCTTTTTTTACTCAACCAGTAGCTTTTCAAGAAAGAGAAAGTACTCAAGAACCCTTTTATACTTCTACTCAACCTTTTTATATTTTTTGACTTTTAACCTTAACAACACCAAGACCAGTTACTAGATTTACTAATCTTCTAACCAAAGGAATTAATTTTCTCTTACCTTGATCTGATATTGAATCAAGTCTAGAAGAATCTTCCTCTACAACTACTAGAAACTTTACTACAACTGAAAAATAATTCTTTCTAACTTTTGGCTTATAAGAAGCAACTAGTTATTCTAATATTTCAACTATACAATCTAACTATTCTATTATTAAGATACTATCTAATTATCAACAACCAATTGACTTTGAAGATTTTGTTTGAAACTTGGAAACCTACTCACAAGAGATACAACTCTAACTGTTGAAGACCTTAATTTACTATCAAAACAAACTTATTTTGAAAAAGAATAATCTTTATCAGAAGAAGAAGAATCAGAAAGTTAAATATAACTATTACTAATGAACTTGACTCTGAAGATGAAAGGGCCATGAACAATGCTGTTGCTGCAATGCATAGGCTAGCTGATACTCTGGAAGCTGTAGAAAAATCACACTTTAAAATTATAACATTTAACTTTATTGTTCAGCTCTTTATTAAAGAATTGTAATCTAAATATGCAATACCTGTACTAGCATCAGTTCCTGAAGACTTAGCTGTGGCTATTGAAAAGTCAATCATTGGGAACTAGAAAAAGTAATGACCACTCCAGAAAAAGATAATGTTAATAGCATTACCAAACAACTAGTTCAACTATATATCAACTTAGTCATGACCTAACCTCAACCAACATCACAAGCTCAACAAACTCTACAACCTCATACAGCCTATACTGCAGAAAGAGAAAATAACTCTAGATTTAACTTTGCACAGAACAGAACTCTTTGCTATTACTGTAGCAATCCTGGACATTTCATGGCAAATTGTAGAAAGAGACAGAATGAAAACTAAAGAAACAAACTTTGGAAGAAGCAGAAATAATAATAATAACTGTAATAATAATAATAGAAGAAACTACAGCAATCAAAGAAATAATTATCAAAGAAACAGAAGCAGATCTAGAGACAGAAATTATTCAGAAAGAAACAGATCTAAAAACAGAAGCTAAGAAAGATGAAGACCAAGATTTAATCACTTATCCTTATCTTACTATTGAGATGTAAATGTAGCTAAAGTACAAGCTATTCCAAACACTAACAATTGGAAAAGATTGTTAGACAACTATTCTATTAGAACTGCTTTTACTCCTTACATTATAGCAGAAAATCAAGAAATTACCAAACCACATTATACTCCTACTATTACTCCTGTTAAATGTTATATTGATATCCAAGACTGAACTTATCCTGCTATTATTGATAGTAGAGCCTCTGTTAGTATGATTTCTTATTAGACAGTAAAAGAATTAGGATTAAAAATAGAAGAACCATCTAAGAGCATTATTGTTGCTGCTACTGGAACTACC
>CAJVQA010011452.1:0-10704 GCA_910591915.1 Cetraspora pellucida
CTTTTCTTGGTCTACACTTAAACACTTCCAAAATACCTCAGAACCTAACTGGGCTCTCAATTTTCAAATAATCAAATTCATGGAACATGACACTTAAAAATACTCTTTTCATATCAAAATCCTTACAAATAACTTGTCCACTATAGAAAATCTTAATATACACTATCCTTATCTCTATACAACAACAACATGTTCTTGATGTACAAATCCCAAAAACACACTTCATCTCTTCCTCTGTGCAGGCAATAATATTAATATAAACTAAGCAATACTCAATACAATCCAATTAACACTCACTTCACTTCAAATATCTAACAGTCTAGCACCTTCTATTTTTAATATTATCTCAAACTTTACAGCCAACTACACTAATTCTAATTATCTATCTATCTTATATGCCATATCTGGCACTTTCTCTATAACTACTTACAATAATATCAAAGTTCTTTTAAACAAACAAACAAATATCTTTCTGATTAATTTAGCCAACAATCTTCTTACTTGGTACTATTAAGACCTATAGTTTACACACAACATATTCCAACATCAATGAGAACTTACTCGAAACATAACTACTAAAACTAAACGTATAAAAATTCACTTTCCAACAATATCTTCTTCTACTAACAACCTCCCAAGAACTACACAAACTTTCAATACTACAGTAGCAATTAACAAATGGCTCTTACAAGGTTTTACTCTAACCACATGCTTTATATAATATCTTGACTCTCACCTAAGGTTTCCTCCAACCTATCCTAGCTAGAAAATAATTTGAAACAATTATCTATAGCACTTATTAGGAAATAGGAGGTGTAATGTCACATTGGGTGTCTATTTTTTAGCAACACAAATGTAGTTTAGAAATCTTTATTTTAGGAATTTTTTCTGTAATTAAATTTTTTATTGTATCTTAAAGTTTTTATTATGATATTATATAAATAAAAAAAAAAATAAAAAAAAAAATAAAATAAAATTTAATAAAACAAAACAAAAATAAAAATAAACTAAAAAAATGATGATCCTAGTGTAGTAGTTGGGTTGTCATCTTTCAAGTAGCAGGTCTAAGATTTAAATCTCATCTATGAGAAAATTTGAAAATTATATCTGCATTATAGTAACTGTCTTCTGTCAATTAGTTGGCCTTATGTGGCTGTAACTCAGATACACCAAGTCAGATCCTACTGACATTGGAAGCTTGGAGCATCTATACAAAGTGTAATATTACATATACATAAAAGAATATATAACTGATGTTGCATAAGACTTCAGTGCAAATCTACAATAAGACTACTAAGTATAAAAGACTAAGAAACAAGATTACAGAAACCCACTTAAAAATTTCTGAGTGAAGAGGTAGCATGAACTTTTGACAGTATTATCAAACTAGTTGAAGCCTATGAAACACCTTCATAAAAACTGAAGGTTAAACTGAACATCAAATATGTATAGAGAAGCATATAACAACTAGGTTGCCAGATTCACTAAAGGAAAAGAATACAGAAATATATTATACTAGGCCATTTGAATTGGTAGTCTGAAAAAGACTGCCAGTTCTGAGTTACAGCTAGTAGAAGATAATAAAGAAGATGCTAAAAAGATAGATACTGGGGTTCTAATAAACTTTACAAAGATAAAAATAATGTAATATAGCAGTTAAACAGGTAATTCTTGTGACTGCAAGTGTTAGATAATTATAGCATATTGCATAAAACTAGGTTTATATGTGTGGAATATAAAGGCTTTAGTAAGTTTTCTGTTGAGAATAAATTAGTCTTAAGGGTAATAACCAGCATCAGAAACTTGAATAGGTGCAGTCTTGAGATGTTCTCATGATACAAAGAGGATTGCATATATAGAGAGTTTAAATAGGCAAGATCCTTAGTTGGCTTGCAAATATAGCAACTAGTATAAAACTTATATAGCAATATATAAGCAAACTACTTAAATTAGACACCAAAGGTGCATATGTGACTAGTTGTAACCTCCAATGTAAGGTGAGCCCCTGGTGGCATACTATGTTCTAATATACTTGAATAAAAATATTGCATCTCTAAGATAGAGACTTTAACTATAAAAAAATAAAAATAAAAATAAATAAAAATAAAACTATACAAAAAATAACAGTTTATATCTATTTCAAATAAGTTAAATAAAAATACTAAGAAGGCAATTTTACTTATACATTACTACAAAATTATTAAAAAATATAAATTGCTTTTATTTTAAATATTCTTCATATTTAAAATATTCTTTTTGGAATCTGATTTATGAAATTTTAGGTCAAATCTAACCTCTATAGCCATAAACTATTGTTTATTATATAGAATAACATTAATAAATTTATTAGATAGATTTTTTTTATTTCTATTGATATTATCTTATATATAAAAAATTCATTTTAATAGTATATTGCCAATTATTAGTGCTTGTAATTCTTCTAGTTTGTAGAACTATTAAAAAATAAAATATCTTAGTAGCATTTTAAAGTTGCCTTTGATTTAAAATATAAAAGTCTGTTGATTTTTTGCTATCTGTTTTCTGTTTGGTAACATTAAATAAGTAATATACTAAATATTAGAGAATAGCAAAAAGTTTGCTAATATTATTTTTCTCTTTAGTGATAGATTTTTACTAGCCAGTTTATTCAAACTTGTTTTAAATTTGTTTGTTACTTTTTGTTATAAGTTTTTTTTTAATATGCTCTCTGATGTAATGCTATAGCTTAGTACTTTAATATACTTTTGCTTTTTTAGTTTTCAGAATTGAATTTCTTTTAGAAGTTCTATGCTTTTTGCTAAGTTGATAAATGGCATTAGCTTTGTTTTGAACTTGTTAATTTTTACATCAGAGGATTTTTTGTATTTGTCAAATAGATTTAGAATTGTTGTCTAATCTGTAAGTAAACTAATGCTAACTGTTAAATTATCTGCATATGTTGCATATTTAAAAGACTGATTACTAATTTTGATTCTTGTTATATTGTTGTCTATCAAATTTAGTAGTAGCTCAAATATAAGAACATATAGCAGAAGTAAAAGAGAATCTTCTTGTTTGACTTTTCTTTTTATTCTAAAGAGATTTGAGATGTTTTCTAAATTTAATATATAGACTTCTTATTAGATAAATAGGTTTTTTATCAAATCTTTGAACTTTTTATTAAAGCTTATATTTTTTAATATTATCTATAAAAGTTTATGACTTACTTTGTTAAAAACTTTTTATTAGTTTACAAAAAGCATCTAGTGTTTTTTAAGTTTAATATTTTGGTTTTTTAAGATCATGAAAATGTTCATTGCTGAGTCTGTAATTAATTTCTTTGCAATAAAGCCTTGTTGATGTTGAAGTACTATCATTTCACAAATTCTGTTCAGCCTAATTGTTATAATTTTCATAAAAATTTTTGCATTACAGTTTACTAAAGATATTGGTTTCTAATTATTTATATTATACAGCTCTTCTAATTTCTTTGACATTAGTATGATTAGGTTTTTATACTATAATAAAAACATTGTTCTTGTGTTTAAAATCTAATTAAAAATAAATTTAGTACTGATGTAATCTGTTCTTCTGTAAGCTTGTAAAACTTATAGATATGACTATCTAGTTCTAAAAATTCATTATTCAGTAATGATCTAATAACTGTTGAGATTTCTTTTTGAGAAATATGATTAGTTAGCTTGTTGTTTATATATATAACCTGAAACTTGTAGAAGTTCTTTAGTAATTTTTTTGCTATTTTATTATTAATGTTTTTCTTACTATAAATTATAATATATTGTTTTTTAATGTAATCAAGAATTTACTTGTTATTGTATTGTTTTTAAGTTAAAGATATTTGTATTTTTGTTGTTGCTAAGTGTGAGTTTCTACTTTTGAAACATAAATAGAAGTATTTGGTAAATTTTTCTTCTAATTTTATCTAGTTTGCTTTTGATTAATATTGTCATCTGTTTGCCAACTCTTTTAGTTTTGTTTGAATTTGTAAGTTTAGAATATCTAGTATTAAGAAAGATGTATTTTATTAGAAGTTCTTACTAGTATTTCTTTTATTTAACTAATTTTTTTATTTTGTTTTTTTATTTTGTTTTTTAGGGTCTTGGGTTTTTTAAAAACATTTATAATTAATTTAATATAGATCTTGTGCATATTCCAGTTTGTTACAGAAGTAATATCTTTAATTTTTTCTAGTACTTTTTTTTTAGCAAACTGTTCTTAAAGGAATTTGGATCAAATCTTCAGATAGTAGAATGTTTAGGATCCTGTTTTAGACTTATAGTACATTTAACTAAAGAATGGTCTAAGTTTTCAAATCTTGTTTTTGTTTCTAATTTAAAATACCTATAATTTTTATCTATGAATATATAATCTAACTGAGTAGCAATTATTTGATCATTGTGTATTTTTTGATGAAAAATAAAAAAGGTTTTTGCAAAAAAAAAAAGGCTAAGTTAATGTAGTTCTTTATTATTTCTTTTAACAGATGTTTTAAAAAATTATTTTAAGTCATTGCTTAACTTTTTTTATTTAATTCTAAATTTAAGTTTGTATTTAGATTTCTTGCTATAATGTTAATTATATTTTGTTTTTTGTTTATATTTTATTTATTAAAGAATGCAGCTCTGTTTAGAACATTTGATAATGCATATATGTTAATTATATAAAAAAAGAATTTTTTGAAAATAAAACAGATAAAGATAATTCTGTCTTTATAAAATCTTTTGATTTTCTGAAACTTTATATTTTGTTTTTTACTAATATTGCTGTTTTGCCTATTCAAATTGAGTCAAAAGACTATTAGTCTTTTAAAGATTGCTGTGTTGTGATATTAAAAATGTTTGCTTTCTGTAAGAGAATAATATCTAGTTTATAAGATTTTAACAAAATTAATGTTCTAAGTTATTTGTTTGGATTATTTAAATCTTTAATATTTAAGATTATAATTTTGTTTAATGTATTGTTTATAAAAAAAATTAATAATTTTAGAGCTTTCTTAGGCTCTATGTTTTGGTTTATTATTTTGGTTCTTTTTGTTTATCATGCTATATAGCTTTGTTTCTTTATATATATATATTTTTTTACTACTAGTGTAAAGGCTGCATTTTTAGTATTTTTTTGATAAACTATATAGTTATTTTTTTGGTTTGTATCATTATTCTCTAAAACTGAGTTGGTAAGACAAGTGTCTATAATCAGCTTATTATTTGTAAATGATTCTGCTTTAGTATCTATATTGTTAGCAACAAAGTTCTCTTTTAATTCTGATGTTTGTTCTTAGTTAAGTACTATCTCTGTATTATTATTTTCTACTATTTCTTGAACTGTAAGATTTTCTTTGTTAGTGTCCATTTGGACTTCTGTGATAATCTTCTTTGATGTTTTATTTAGATTCTTTTTTTTATTTTTGAGTTTTTGAAAATATTATCTTAACTTCTTTGTTTCTTAAAATTGTAAGTAATTTTTCTTGATATGATCAGTTTGATTACAGAAGTAGTACATTTTTGGTATATTTTTTCATTTGGTAGTGACTCTGTTGTCTTCAATATATGTAAAATGAAAAATTTCTTGTTCCAACTCAGAGTTTTTTGTATTATCAAAAATAACAAACAATTTATTAGTTTATCATATATAGAATACCTTTAATAAGTAATAATTTAATTAAGACAATTTTTTTAAAATTTTTAATGCTTCTTTGACTAGTATAGAGACTTGTTTTTAGTACCCAAAAAGACATTTCTTACTTTGACTAGAAGAAAGAACTTGCATGCATCTGTAGAAATATATTAATATTAAATTTTGTTAAAAATTTTAACTTCTTTAATATTATAATATGCTAGTTGATTTTGGTTTAAAATACAATTTCAAGATAGGATCTCAAGTCTTTTTTAAAATGCTATTTGGTAGCTACTATGTCTTTTTCTAATTATTCATGCAAAAAAGTTATAATTTTATTAAAAAAACTATAAAGACTAGAAATTTCAATAATTAATATATTGTTATTTTAAATTTAACTTGATTTTTAGATAAAAAAACAACAAAAGTTGATTTTCTCTTTTTCAATTTAGTGGTCAAATTTGTGTCTTGTTTGGTTACTAAGGTATAGCTTTGAGTAACTTTGTCTGTAAGCTGGGTTTTTATAATAACATATGCTTTAGTTGTATCTAGCATAGGACTGTTTTTGTTGTTGTTTTCATTTTGGTTATCTGTTTTATTTTTATGTTAAGATGTGTTTTCTAAAGCCAAATATTTTTTTCATTTTGAATTATATTTTCTAACTAGTTCTTCTTATTTTAAACTATTAATACAGTCATTAGTTCTTTATCTATTACTGGTTTCATCTTTTTTTGAGCTGTTAAAATATGTTTAGTATCTGTATTATTTGTTTTTTTAGTAAAAAAGTTGTTTGTGTTTTCTTATTTTTTAAGATCAAGTTTTTGTATTTTGAAAATTTTTTCTGTTAACAGTAGCTTTACTCTTTAAGAAAGTTTTTTTTTTTTTAAAAAACAAGAGCTCTAGCCTTTGTTAGTATCTTATTTGATAAGTTTTGGTTTCTTTCTGATTGTTTTTTTTTTTTTTTAGTATTAAGGTGAGGCCTTGCTTATATCTTTATTAGTAATTTTAGTTGTACATATTAATATACTATATATTAAAGATATACTAAGATTATAAAATACAAAATAAAAACTACATACAAAAATTAAAGCTCAGACAATTTAATCTGTAACCTAAACTAACTATGGTAATCAAGGCCCACTTAGATTTGTAATGTTAAAATATGATTGTAAGGTGTGCTATGATTAATCCAGAGTGTTGACCATATATTGATTTTCCTAATAGTCTGTCTAATTGGTGGGCAGATATTAGGATGTAAGTGTAATTGATCTGCTATTTCATATAGACATAAGTATGTATAGTTTGTATATGATTTTTTGTGATATCTAATTTGTTGTATTTATTGTGAGGTATTGTAATTGTTAAAAGTTTGAAGAGATGTAATGTTGTTTTTTTTTTTCAGTTGAAAAATTCAATACAATAAGGTTTCTATATTTGGTTATAGATTTGATCATTAATATCAAGAAGTGTTTAAATGATAGTTTGTAAGGCTATTTTAGTAAGTATGTTGTAATTATGAATTGTTTCAATTAGGGCTTTGGATATGAGACTTTTAAAAGTAAGATCAAGATAAAAAGAGTTTGCTTGAAATGATATTCAGTCAAATAAAAGATGCTTTTGAATTTTATGAATAAGTTCATATAGCTGACTAGTAGATAAATTAAGATCTGCTTTAAATAAGATATGCTAAACTGATGAGTTAATAATGTTTGTAATAAGAAAAGGGTTAAAGCATGTTAGCCAATATGAGTGGGAATCAGGAAGATTATATCGAAAGCAGTTGGGATTTATGAAGATAGTTGGATAGATGTTATAAAGAGAAAAGTATATAGGTAGTTCATTAAGTAGAGCTTTAAGTTTGAAGGTTTTTGATTGATTAAGTTTAAAGCTAGTAAAGTTTAATGAAGGTTTTTGGTTATAATTAAGGTATAACCATGTAGATTTTCAGTCTATGTAATAATTAATATGAGCCTATTTTTGTTTCTTTTTTATAATAACCATATTGCTAATATATGTGCTTTGCAGATATTTTTGATAAAATGTCTGATAGGAAGCTCAACATAATTTTGTTCCCATTGTAGGATATAGAAAGAATTGTAAATATTTGTATATTGAAAGATTAGAAGCAAAGAAAAATTGTATTGTATTGCTAAGAAATCAGCCATATTATTAAAAGTATTGTCTGTATAAGCCTGAACTTTGTAAAAGTTGATGTTTAAGTTAAAAGATTTAATAATATTAAGAAAAGTGTGCCATAAAGACCATGCATTAAATTTGAAAAGTTTATTAGAATTGTTGAGTTGAGTAAAGAGTTTGTAAAACTTTGAGATAACTGATTGTGAATCAGTATAAATTTGAAGTATTATATTGCAAGGTACAGTTAAGATTGCTGATAAGATAGAAAAGAGCTCTGCCTTATAAGCTGATGGCCAGTAATGGATTTTAGCTAAAAATTTGTAAAGCATTTGGTTGTTATTGTTGACTTGAACCCATCCAATGCTTATTGAGCTTTGTTCAGTTCCAATGTCAGTTACTGATCCATCTGTATAAAAAATAAATTCCTTATAAGATGAATTGTTTTGAAAAATTTCTTCAAGTTTGTTTGAACAGTTATTTGGTTTAAAGATTTCTGTGATAGTTGAATTTGATATATTAATAGTAGGGTGGTTTTGGGAAATTCGTAAAGGATGTTTAATTGCTGTTGAATAGATAAGATCTAGGTAATTAGCATTGAATTTGAGTTTAGAGGTTTTTCTTTCTAGTAAGCTAGTACAAATAGTTGCCAAAATGTTGATTGTGCATATTTGGTTAATTCTGTTTAAGTTAAGGTGACATCCAGTACATGGTGTGCAGTTTAATTCTGGGAGAGAATAGTAGTGATTGTGTTCTAAATCAATATTAGTATTCTAATATAATATGGAAAACTGATTTGTGATTAGAAGATATTTGCAAATTTTGCCAATAATGATCTCATCATTATCATTATTGTAAGTGAGTAGCCAAGGTTTGAGTTTTTTCTTAATTGGTAAAGTGTTGTATGCAAAGGCATTAACTCCAAGAGGTTGGAAGTGAGGAAGGATTAAGCAATGTATTCTATCAGATAAAATTGTGTTTTCCAAATAGGTAAACCAAGAAGGTTGCCTTCCTTTTATTAGATAGTGAAGTCTTAATGAAAGGTGGTACTATTGGAGTAGTGTGCTGTTGTTTGCAGTATATAATTATTCTAGATAAAGTATGTTGTTTTTGCAAAGTTGTTTTCTAAAAATATGATATTTGGAATGTTGCCTAAGTATTGGTTCTAATCATTGGTAGCCATCATGAACAGTGTTAGGCCACAAAACATTAGAATTTGCTAGAATTGAAATGCCAAGATGTTGTAAGAGTTGTATAATTTTAAAATTAAGTATGAGTTTGTTAGGTCTATCTATAAGTGGTTAGCTATGTTGAAGAATATTGGTGGCAGACCAGAGGTTGTTTTGAAGTTGCTGCAATCTAATTTTAGTAGAAATACAAGAATCTTTAAGTTGTTAATTCTTTGTTAAAAGCAAGATATATGATATTGTAGTTGAATATTCCAAATATTATATACATTATATAGATGAGGGTTTAGCATAGTACTATTAGGGCTAGTACGAGAGAGTTTGGCTTTGTGTTTAATCATAGTAAGATATTTGAATAAAAGTTTGTTACAGGTAGAATGTTTGAGAATGATATTGTGTAGTCTGTATTCGATGATAGAGATAATTACAGTATTAGTAATATATATGGCTTGTTTGTCTATAATTTTTTTTGTGCCTGTAATGTTGATAAGTTGGATTGCTTTATCATAAATTAGTTGGCTTTGTTTAGTGTATGAATTATTGAGGGTAAACCAACATTCTAAGAATTTGAATGGTTGATTAGCAAGAATTGGTGTAAGTAATGAACTAAAAAAGTGAATAGGGATTGTAGATGATGTGTTTGAGATGAGAATTGATTTAGTTAGGTTAATTTGAATATCAGCTATATGGTAAAAGAAGATAGCTGTAGCAATAATAGATTGTAATTTTTCTTTGGATTTGGTTATCCAAAGTGTATCATCCATATATGCTAGTACAGATACAGAGGTTTGAAGTTGTTGAAACTTTGGTTGAAGCAGACTAGTATTCCACTTTGTAGCCAAAGTGTATCCTAAAAAGTCTAAAGCTATTTTGGTTATGAGAGAGTTATAGTAAATTCTTCAGAAAAGTGAAGTAATGGTTTCTCCTTGATTAATGCTATTTTTGACATTGTAGGAGTTAGTAAAGCCTAAGTTTGTAATAACCTGATTATGTCGATTAGTAAGTAAGTTAGTAAGAATGTTAATAAGATTAGGTGGCATTTGTAATCATACTAAAGATTTGGTAAAGAATGTAAGGTCTACAGAATCATAGGCTTTACTTATATCCTGAGATAAAAGCCAAAGTTGTTTTAAGTTACAAGAAGCTTCTTCAATAACATTGTATAGTATATGTATAGGAATAGCTGTGCTATTACTAGGTAAAGCTATGTAGTTAAAAGGTGATAGAATTTTGTGATAAGTAAAAATGTAATTAAGCTGGTTGGTAAGAAGTTTTGTGTAAAGTTTTTTGACATGTTCAAGTAAACTAATAGGTCTGGTGTTAGTTAAATTGCCATCAAAGATAGATTTTTTGGAAATAGAAAAAATTCTTTCTTCTTTTCATTGATTTGGAATTTGACCAGATGTAAGACAGCAATTAAAAATAGCTGTAATTGTATCAAGAAATGCTGTTCTGGCATGTTTGAGTATCTCATAGCTGATGCCTGTCTTTTTAATTGTTGTTTTATTTATCTTTTCTAATTTGATATAAACAAAAAAGAGTTTTTGATAATATAACTTTTAAAGATATTATTTAGAAAGATTTTAATTAAAAAAAAAAAATTTAAATAAGTAATTTATATAGAAAAAAATGTTCAAATAAAAATATTATTTATTTTTTTTTTTTTGGTATTAAGGTAAGGCTTTGCTTATATTTTTATTAGTAATTTTAGTTGTACATATTAATATATTATATACTAAGATATACTAAGATTGTAAACTACAAAATAAAA
>CAJVQA010011453.1:0-10702 GCA_910591915.1 Cetraspora pellucida
CTCTTATTCTACAAATTAACTACAAAGAAATTTTGACCCTAATCCATATATCAACCAACTACACTACACTGCTTTCTATCTAATTGTCTCTTCAAATAAATTTATACACTTATAATATTCAACTTATACAACAAACTACTAACTCTATCAACTATCAAAATTAACTTATTAACCTTAATTCTATTCTATAAAACTTAAATCTGACTGAACTCAACTTCTATACAGATGCTTCTATTCAAAACCTAAAAACATCTTCTATAAGGTTTGGTATTGAATGGATCTGTAAAGAAAATACTTCAATCAAATTTAATGCAGCAACTTAACCTCTTCTGATTCTACTTGCATAAAATTAATGTTAATCATATCTATCTTACTTGCTACACCCTTTAATACCTCACTCAATATCTATATTAACAATCTAACAGCTATTAAAAATCTTACTTTATTTACTCTAACCAAATTAATCTAACAAAAAAACTAAAACATTCTATTTATAATTAACTTTTTAAAAACAACTAAAAATATTAATCTTAATCTTATTAAAGTTAAATCTCATTCTACAAATTCATTTTACAATTAAGCTGATTCATTAGCAAAACAAGGCACAATTAAACTTATTTTAAAAATACAACTTTTTTTCTTTAACTTACCTACTCATTTCTTATAGAACAACCATTTCATCTCTCTCAAAATTCATATATTTGTTAAAAATATTACAATTAATGAACTTAATACATGGTCATCACTTAAATTCTTTAACAATATACATAACATCAAATGGTCTCTAATGTTTAAAATATTAAACTTCTTGAAACATAATTCACAACTTTATTCTTTTCATATTAAGATTCTAACAAATAATCTACCCACTATGTAAAATTTAAATATATGCTACCCATACCTATATACTACTTCAACATGCAGTCAATGCTCAAATATAGAAGATACTCCACATATACTACAATGCAACAAAACTAATTTAGATATACAACAAACATTTCTTAATACAATTGACTATACTCTAACAATACTTAATATTTCTACTATTTTATTATCTATTCTTCTAAACATAATACTTTATTTTACACTCAATACAACCAATTTACAATATCATCATATCTTAAATTTACTTGTTGACACTATACCTAATATGACTTTTGACAATATTAAAATACTTATAAATAAACAAACTATACCTCTCCTTATAAACTTATCCAACAATCTTCTATTTTAGTTTTTTAACAAAATCTGATTCTCTCATAACATTGCATAACATCAATGAGAAACTGCCTATAATATTACCTCTAAAAGCAAACACAATAGACTCTTCTTACCTACTATAACTCTATTATTTAATACAAATTCAACTATAATTCAAATTAATAACAATTCTTCTGCTATTAAAAAATAGCTCTTTCAAGATTACTTACTAACTTCTTGTTTTATATAATAATAGGACAAACATCTTAGGTTCTCTTTAACCTATCTTAGCTAAAAATTGATAAATTAATCGATTATAACATTTATTAGAAAATAGGAGGTGTAATGTCACATTGGGTGTCTTAAAAAAATATTCTTAATTAAGTAGCACAAATGTAGTTAGAAATCTTTAATATAGAAATTTTCTTTTATATACTTATAAAGTTTTTACTCTGATATTATATAATAATAATAAAAAAAAAAAATAATATAAATCAAAAAGAAATTATAACCTCTTTATTTTAAGAAATCTACTATGATTTTTTAATTCATAAAATTATTTTATAATTTTTAAAATATTCTTTGTTTGCATTTTGAAAAACCAATTTATATTTATTTCAAACTCAAACTTTAAAAACATTTGTATTAGTTTTAGCTTATATGAATAACACTCTCTGGATTATATAGTTCAAAAAGAAACTTAACCTAATAACTAAATCTGCTATATTAAGACTATTTGATACTCTCCTCTATAGATCTCTTAACCAAAATTTCCAGGAAGCAAAATTTAGAAAAACTCAATAACTAAACTAGAAAACAAGACTCAATATACTAACAAAAAAGACAGAAAAGCAAAATTTGCACATAGTTTAATAGAAAAATATAAAGAAGGAACTATAATAACAGCAGAGAATAACATATAAAGAATTTTTAATGAAAAGTTAAAAATTTTTTGAAAAATTAGAGAATTGCTATAACTCTGTATTATAGATCTTTCAAGTTATACAATAAGTCACAATAGAACAGGCAAAGTAAACAAACAAACATATATATTAAACTAGTTTAATCTAAACACAACATATGACATAGAAGCATAGAAAATAATAGTGCAATATGAACAAAAGTCTGCCAGAAGAATATAGAGAAAGCCTTAATGCAATCTTCACAAGAAAGGCATATAAAGTAATGAATAGTATGCATAATAAAATCTTCTTTAATAAAGCAAACAAAGCATATGCAATACCTAGTAGTGAAGATAACATTATTGCAATATTCACAAAACAAGACCCAAATGAAGTAGCACTTCTGTGAATAACAAGAAAAATATTAAAAAAAGCAAAAAAAAAACAACCTGAAAAGAAGCTTGATTTTATAAAACAGTACCAAGATAGAATAAATATAGAAAAAAAAGAAGAACAATAACAGACAAATAAGATAAAAGAAAGGCAAGAAGAGCTAAAGAAAGAGACAAAAAAAAAGAAAAGAAGAAGATAAAAAGGCCAACAAAAGTTTATAAGCAAATATTGAAACTGCAAGAAAAAAAGTAAGTATAAAGATAGAATAAACAAATAATAGCCAAATAGAAGCTAAATCATCCACCTATAGAAAAAAAGAAGAAGAACAGAAAAAAAAACAAGAACAAGAAGACATAAAAATAAACAAGAAAGAATCAAGACAAAGATTAATAACAGAAGAAAAAAAAAAAAAAAAAAGAAGAAAACAAGAAATCAAAAAAGAAAAATTGATATAGTAGGGGTACTACTTGAAAAAAGCATATAAGTACTGAGCAAAAGAGGCTGCAATCAAAACAACAGCCTACTTGCAAACATATCAGTACATAATGTATCTAAAAAGATCAAAGAAAAACATATGAACTTTATTAGATAGTCACTAAAAAATAATAAGTATGTCAAAAATGTTAAAGAAGTTTTTAAAAAAGAAAATCTATAGATAGAGATAGACTTTAACTGTGAGTATAACAAAAGTAAGGTAATACAAAGAATTAGCAAAAAAGAAAGTGATTGATACAGAATGATTACAGAAGAAGAAAGAATAGACAAGAAGAGGAAAAAAAAACATATGATAAAAAATATCAGAAGAAAAGAAACAATATATCAAAATTTAAGAAAAAGAAATATAAATAACAAGAAAGCAAAAGAGAATTTACAGAAGATTAAATAGATACTAAAAAAGAGAAAACACAAAAATGTAAATACATAACAATTTGAAATTTACTAGCAGATATAAACAGAAAAGAGATTGAATATATGTACAGAAAATTTAAAAAACATACATAATAAAAATCAAGAGATCCAAATACAAATCTCTTATAATAGTTCAAGTAGAAGAATCAGAAGAAAAAGACATACTATGGTCCATATCAGTTAACAGTAACAAACTGGTAAGAGTAACAGAAGGTAAAGAAAATTATGAAACAAGATAAAAGTAAAATCAATATATAGCAAAAATAACAGAGCTGCAAAGTAATACTTCAGAAGTTTTGCTGCTATGCTGTCTAAAAAGCAAAAGTGCAAAATTAGTATACATTCTACTAAACAGAAATGAGAATTAAAGAAAAACAGCAATAATTACATTTATGACAGAAAAAGAAATAAAGACAGCTCAATCAAAACTAATTAGATATAACAATTTCCAAATATCTTGGCTAAATGAAAGAAGAAAAAAAGTAAAAAAAGAAGAAAGTATTAGAGGAAGAAGAGAAAGAAGCTAAGAAAAACTAGCCAAAGTCTGAACAGAAAATATACAGAAATAAGAAATGATCCTCAAATACAAAATATAGAAAAGTGGTTAGAAATAGAAACACTATTGATGAGAAAAGTTGAAACAAAAATGGTTAGATTTTAAACAGAAGATACATCAAAATGGAAAGTAATCCCAGTTACAGAACATAAAAGAATGATTAGAAGTTAAAAACACTAATGCAGAAAAAAATAATGAAAACATAATCGAAAAGAAGATATGACTAAATATACAAATATATGTGAAAACAAAACAGATAGAGAAAGTCTTAGATCAAATTTTGGATAGACTAAATTGACTAGAAGATACTCAGCTAAGTATAAAAAAAGGTCTGACTAACTACTTCTGAGAGCATCCAAGTTGAACTTATGAATATAAATAAAGAGATTAAAGATTTTCTGCATAGTGAAAGAAGGACCTTTAAAAAAAGAAATAAAGAAAAATCTTCTAATCCAAAAGAAGAAAAGAGAAAAAAAAAAAAAAGCAAAAAACATAAAAACAAGATACAAACAATTAAAAAAGAAATAGAAAAAAAGAAATAAAAATTGCATGTCATAATGCCAATAGACTCAAGACCAAAGGTTGGAAATTAGAAAACTTGCTGAGCTAGGCAGAAAAAGAAGAGATAGCATTTTTGGAAATAACAGAAATGAATATTATAGAAAAAGAAATGAAAATCTTGTTATATAATCTTAATATATAATTTAAAGATTACTGAATGAGTGCAGTACTAAACAAGAAAAAAGGATCAGGTATTGGAATCTTAATAGATAAAACCTGAAAAAAACATGTTAGAGCAGTTAAAAGACATAGTGAATATATAATAGAAGTAAAGCTATACTTTAAACAATTAGTACTAATAGTAATAGAGATGTATATTATACCAAATAACAAAGCAATCAGTAAGAAAATATAGCAATAAATTGTGAAAATAGTAATGAACAAAAGAAAGTATACAAAAATAGTTATACTTGATAATTTCAATCATATAATAAACAATATACTAGACAGACTGCACCTATAAACAACAGATTATAAAAAACTGCTAATTTTTAATTGGCTTAAGAGGCAAGATTTTATAGACTTTTTTAGAATTTGCATCTAATAGAAAGAGCATATAAATGGTCAAGTCAAGAAGCAGCAACAAGAATTGACTATATTTGGTTGTCAGAAACAATTGCAGCTGGTCTTTAAGAAGTCAATATAGAGGAAACAGAAGGTATAACAGGCAGTGACCACAAGATATTAACAATAATTATATAGTTAGAGTACATAATTGTAAATCAGAGCTGTGTAGAAACCAAACATAAAGACCAAATGAGAACAATATATTTGTATGAAAAAGCAAAGCAAAAAGACTAGGAAAAATATGCTAAAGAGCATTAAGCATAATTAGAGTAAAAAAAAGTACTAAAGCAATTAGAAAAAGATAGAAAAAGCAGTTTGTATAGTACAGATATGCTAGACCATATATAGAATGTCATAAAAGAAGCTATAATAGAAGTAGCAAATAAAAAAATTACAAAAAAGAAGATATTCAACACAAAAGCAAACAGAAGACATTATCAAAAGAAACCATAGCAGCATAGACATATAATTGAACTACAACAAATAATCAAAAAAGCAAAAATAAAAAGAAACCAGAGATAGAAAAAGAAAAGAAAGAAAATAAACAAGAAACTTATAGATATCAGTAAAAAAATAGGAGTAGTGTTACTAAAGCTACACAAATAATAGTCAGAAGCTTAGATAGATAACATAAAAGACTAGCAAAGAAGTTTGAAAAACAGAAGAAAAGAAGAATAAAAGCAAGCCTAAAGAAAACAGATAAAAGGAAATATAAATAAAAGATGTAAGATAATAAAAACTGATCAAGGACAAATAATTGCTAGCCTTTTGAACAAACTATACAAAAAGATAGTTTTGAACAGATTTATAATCCAAAGTAAAAATAAAATCAGTCTAATGACAGAACCTAAGGCTGTTTTAGATAACCTGGCAAAACATTTTGGAAATCAATTTAGAAAGTAAAGAACTAAACTAGAAAAGATGCCTGAAGAATGGATAGAAGTGTATAACCCAAAAGAGTAAATCAAGGAGTCCTGATACAAAAAATTAGAAGAAAAGATAAAGAAGAGAAATGAGAAAATACATTAAGAGAACTCAAAGCCAATACAGCTTCAGAAATTTTAGATATTATATTTTAATAAAATAAGCAAAAAAGAAATTACAGAAGATCTTTAAAGCTTTCACAAATCTGGTTTTAGAAACAGAAGAAATGTTAAAAAAGTAGAAAATAGCACAAGTTTATTTAATCACAAAAAATATAGACTGAGAATATAATCTGAACAATATTAGACTAATAGCATTAATTAAGACCTTTAGAAAGTTAGTCACAAAGGTGATAACAAGAAGGCTAGCCAAGATATTTACAGAAAGAGAAATACTCAAAGAACCAAATTATACAAACTTGCTTGGCAACTCAACAGAGCAACTAATACATATGCTAAATATGATAATAAAAGAATTATAAGAGAAAATAAAAAAATATAGATACTTCTGTAAGACATAAAAAAGGCATTTGACTTAGTTCTATTAGAAAGCTTAAAGTGGGCTCTTAGGAGAGTCAAAGTACTACAAAGAACAATTAAATATATTATTAACATTTTCTATAAATATCAATTTAAGGTGATTACAGCTTATGGCCTAACAGAAAAAATAATAGTAAGAGATGATATAGATCAAGAAAAAGTGATTTTTTACTTGTTTAATAACTTTTTTATAATTTATTGTTAGAAATAATTCAAAAAAATAAATTATTAAGCTATATAGTAGAGCAAAAAATACTAAAAAATACAAACATTAATTGTATTATAAAACATAGGCAAGCATTAATTGCTTATGCAGATAATACTATACAAATCACAAATAACAAAGACTAACTGCTAAAAGTTTTTGAAATCACAAAGAAGTTCTTCAAAGTGAATAATATTAAAATAAATAAAGCAAAGTTAAAGCTTATAGTAATAAATTCTAGACTAAGAAAAGAAGATAGAGAAATTATATTTAGACAAAGTAGAATAACAAAAGAACCAAAAAACAAAATTGTAAGATCATTAGAAATCTGGCTAAACAGCAAAATAAAAGAGTTACTAGTTTGCAAAAAAGCAAAAAAAATAATTAGCCAAATAGTTAAAAACCTCAGATATAAAAAAATGACAATAAGCCAGATTATGTATATAAATAATATAGTAATAATTCCAAAATTAGGATATCTTATGCAGTTAACAAGAATGTTAAAAAAAATAATTAACAAGATCTATTAGCTGATAATATGTTTGGCAAAACATAAATACAATATAATAAAAACAACAAATAACTGCATAGTTGAGTACAAGAATCCAAGAAACTGTAAATCACTAAGTCAAAAGATAGCAACAAAGCAAATAAGCAGTTTATTTGCAAAACTTATTAGAAAAAACATATTAGATAATCTAGCAAAGCTTAGAATAGCTCAAAAGTGTCAGAAAGCAGACTTAATAAAAAAATTTTAGAACTCTAAAAGAAAATCAGAAGAAATGAAGTATTGGAAACACAACTTAGCCTGTTAAACAATAGTTAAAGCAAGAGAAATAGAAATAAATATCAGAGCAAAAAATTATCTGTAGAAAGTACATGTTATAAAAAGAGTATAAGAGACTTAGTCAGAATTAAATCATGGATAGCAAGTAGTAGCACAATAAATAAATAGGAGTTAATATATTTAAACCAACTCATAGACATAAAAAAAGAGAAACTAATCATATAGAAACAGCTTAAAAGTTTTTTAGAGCTGTTATATAAAGGAAAAAAAGCCAAATAATTTAGTGAAATAGAAGAAAAGATGTTAATAATACAACAAGTAGAAAAATATACAACCAATACAAGATTAGAGACTACAATACACAGATACTAATAAACCAAAGCATAATCAATAACTTAGTAAGTTATCAAAGAAGAAAAAGAAAAAAATATTTAGCTAAGCATTGGCTATTACAGAAAGTAGAAGCAAGACATATACTAAGATAAATAAATGCAAAAGATATAAGAACAAAACAGAACAAATGACAGATAATTGTAAAAAGTAGATAAAATAAAACAATAATATAAAGGCAGTTCCAAAATATTAGTAAAGAAGAGCAGTAACAAGATTAATACAATATTAGAATAAATACTAGAAAACAAAACAATAAAAGAATAAAAAAAAAAGTCTAATCAAGCTAAAACAAGTAGAAGAATTAGAAACAGAATTAATCAAAAAACAGAAATTTGATATTAAAGTTACAGATTATATAATAAAAGTTCTAACGAGAAACAAGATAAGAAACAAAGACAAATATACTCTTTATACAAATAAAGCATTATATAAGGAGAAAGAAAAAAATAGTATAGAAAAGATAAACATTAGTTGGGTGCAAGTTAGTAACAGAGAAAACTGGCTAGAGGAAAAAATAATACTGAAACTTGAAGATTGGCTCTTAGCAACAATAGCAGAATTAGCAGCAAAATAGTTAGCAATTTTAATCATATCAGAGAGAAAGTGTATGAAAGTGCATACAGATAGTTTTATAACATTAAAACACATTAACAAAACAATTCAAAAGATAGGAAATGACAAAGTTTTGAAAAAGAAAAATGTAATATGGATAATGAATATTGTAGGTCTATTTAAAAGCAAAAATAATAAAATAGAACTAGTTAAGATTAAAAGTCACAATAATGATAAGTGAAATAACAGAGCAGATTTATTTGCAAAAAAAGAAGCAATATGTGAAAAGACAATATTTACAGAAAAGATCAAGTGTGACAAAATAGAGTACTATTTAGAATAAGAAAATAAAAAAGTTAATATAACAACAAGACTTCTTTGCAAAATAATCACAAATGTTAGAATTGAAGCTAGTTGGAAAGAAACAAACTTAATTTAAGCACTAGAGCCAGAAACTAAGAATACTTAATATAATTGGTCAAGCTTCTAAAAAGAGATAAATAGAACAAAGAGTGTATATTGTATAATAAAGAGTATATATTGCATAACAAAAAAACTTAGTATAAGAAGAGCAATAGCAATTAAATGCATAATGAATAGCCTACTAATGCTAGAAAAGTTAAATAGAAGAAGATTAAAAATATATACAATGGCTAACTACCAAGTATATCAAAAAGGTGAAAAGGAAACTCAAGCATACTTAGCAAACTGCATCAGACAAAAAAGCTTGTAAAAAAGAATCCAAAAAGTAGTAATAGCAGTAGCATAGAATAGCTTTAAAGAAAATAAAAAAGTTAGAATTTTGCCTTTAGTGCTATTTAAGGCACTATTTGAAAAAACAGAAGTAGAGGAAATTACTAATAAAACAGCTTTAATAAAAGGACTAACAATGAATAAAATTGGAAAAAGGATCAGTCAAATTCTAGATAAATAGGCAACATAAAAATGCATAGGTATATTAACAAAAACAGTGTAGAATATATTCTATAACCAAGTATAAAAAGTTCAGTATAAAAAAATATAAGAATAAAAAAAGAAGATTAATATAACAAGCAAAATAAAACAAGGTGCTCAAACTAAAAAAAAGATTAGAGAAAAGAACAGAAGAATAAGTGGCAAAGAAAGAAAAAAAAAAAAAAGTGAAAAAAATAAACTAAATAAAAAAAGAAGCTTAAAAGACAATTGATATGCTTGTTACAAAAAGAGGAAGACCTTTTTAGTATAGTTTTAAGTAGTTAGATGAGCAGTTTATCTCTAACTGAAATAGTATAACAAGTTGCATTTAGGTACCAATAGGGTGGCTAAGTAATGCTAAACTTGAGTATTGAAAAATTCTATATAATTATAAATGTATTTAGTTTCAAGAATTTTAATAAAATACTAGTATAACTGCTTAAGATTAAAAAAAAAAAAAAAACTGTTATACCCTTCTACTAAATGGTTAATATTCAAATTAACTTGACTAAGTTTATTTTAGTTACAAACTTTTTTATGTAGTTTTTTGGATCTTTAATCTATTTTATTTTTAAAAATTAACCTTTTAAGTTTTTTAAATATTAGTTTATACATAACAATAAACAATCTTAAGCTATTAAACTAATAAAAAAAAGAAGTTTTTAATCTTATTAATATTACTAGTACAAAGAAAATCATTGATAAACAAATTATTTAAATTATTAATACAATAATAATCTCAATCTTAAAATATAGATTATATAATACTAGTCTTTTTTATACTATATATAATCAAATCTTATTTAAATATTTTATTGTAACAAAATACAAGTTTTATTTCTTTAGATTTATATCAAATAATACAATACTTAATTTATATTTATATAATATTTATAATATCTAAAATATTCAACTCTAGTAATATATCTCTAATTATCTCTAATGAATTAATAATCTTGATTTTCTTAGTATTACAACATAAATTAGATTTTAATAGTTACAAAACAACTTATAGTTTTTTATTAATATTTTATATTATTTTAAACTAATTATTAATAATTCTATACGCAGAGAACCAGATTAATGATGGCCAGACCCAACATACAGGACAGGCTATAGTATCCTGCGCAGCTGTGCAAGCCGAGCATACGGTAAGCGAATCTACAGAAGAATCCTCTACTTCCTTGAACTCCATTTCATCATCTCATATCAAGGAAGAACTCCAAGACTCAGCTTACAATACACTATATGATCCAGACT